>SJXQ01000798.1:199285-211092 GCA_006408695.1 Aepyceros melampus | reverse complement strand
AAAAAAAAAAAGAACCACTGTTTTGGAATAAGGTAGACATGTGATAGTCAAAAATTTAATATTAGTCATTTCATAGTCTAATGGTCTTCTGAAAGTTAATAATTGATAATTTTCAAAATTTGTTACATTCTTAGGAAAAAATGGTGCTGTTTAAAGACTTTTTAAAATTCTTTCATATGAAAATAATATTTAACTGTCCTTGCAATTTTCAAATAAGGTACAATTTATCTAGACAATTTATGTCCTAATCTAGCAACAATGAGATTTTGTTTAAAATACAGCAACATTTCTCTCCAACTCTTTGCGACCCCATGGACTGGAGACTACCAGGCTTCACTGTCCATGGAATTTTCCAGGCAAGAATACTGGAGTGGGTTGCCATTTCCTTCTCCATCTCTCTGTTTTAGCATATCCCAAATAAAATTTGTTTTTATCATTTAAAAAATTTTTCTCTTAATCATAAGTCACTTTCATGTGCATAATTGAATATTTTCTACTTCTTTCCATATGGAAACTAGTAAATATATGTATATTTATGTAGAAGAGAAAATAATCTATGTGTGTACCTACTCAGGTAAAAATGATTCTTAAGTGTTGAGCCTACAAAACTTGGAGTTACATTATATTGAAGACTTTTTTTTAAGGCTGACTTTATTTTTTAATTCTTATTCTAGAAAATAAAAATTTAAGAGAAATATTTTATTTTGGCTTTTTGATAGGAATGTTTTTGTATTTAAAGTTATTTGTTTTGAAACAAAATTGTTGCATTAAAAAAACTTTTAAGTCTTACAAAAAAAAAAATCCACTTGCCAATGTAGGGGATATGGGTTCCAAACCTGGCCCAGGAAGATCCCACATACTGCTGATAAACTAAGCCCCCAAGGCACATCTGCTGAGGTCATGTGCTGCAGCTACTGAAGCCCATGCACCTAGAACCCTTGCTGTTTAACACCAGAAGCCACCATAATGAGAAGCCTGCACACCACAATGAAAAGTAGCTCCCATTTGCGTCAACTAGAGAAAGCCCATGCACAGCAACAAAGACCCATTGCAACCAAAAATAAATCAATAAATTCATTTATTAAAAAAAAAAAAAACAAAGAATAAACACCTAGATCGCTGACTTCATCTTGTGCTTCAGGGCTTATCATTTATCAAGCAACCTGTCTATCAGTGGTTTCTGCATGGTAACAGAGAACAGAGTAATCGACAGAGAGTGTTTAAAAACTTTGTACCAGCTACAGTTATACAATATTGCAGTTTAAAAGTGTACAGTGCCTGGGCTTGCCTGAGTGATAGCACCTTTGTATAGAATCCATTTCTGAGATCTGCCCTCATTTCAGATCCAAGAACTGTAACTGTTAGAGTTCTGAATATTAATCAAATTCTGAGAAATATCTCAGGCTAGTGTTTGAACTTGGATATTAACGTAATAGTTGGCAGCGGGATACATTCTACTAATATATCTGAAAGGCATATATCTTTGAATGGTTCAGATGATCCAGGACCATTTAAATGCAGTATCTATTGTGTTGTAATTTACCAGCACAATTTTGAAGACTATAACCATCGCTTCCAATTTTCATTAAGTGTTTTAATATTAGTAGTAGTTCACCAGATTAGATATTAGCCAACAGATAGGTCTTGGGGTGGTTTCTACCAGAATGTGTCTACATTTTTAATTTTTTTGGCTTTACTCTTTGAGTAAAATGCAAATATCAATTGCTAGAGATTTAACATCTTGTGGACTCGATGTCCATGATGTCACACATCTGTAATTATGATTTTCCCCAGAACATCAGTGAATATGTGCACAGAATAGGGCATAATAGAAGAGCAAGTTAAGTAATCATAGTGTACCCACAAAAATGAGCTAACCCTGGCTCTTCATTTTCCTAACTATTCTTACCTTGTTTTTGTCATCTGAAGTCGTTCAGTGGTGTCCAATGCTTTGTAAACCCATGGACCATAGCCCGCCAGGCTCCTCTGTCCATGGGATTTCCCAGGCAAGAATACTGGTGTGGGGGTTGCCATTTCCTCCTCCAGGGTATCTTCCTGGCCCAGGGATCACTCGTGTCTCCGCATCTCCTTCATTGCAGGTGGATTCTTTACTGCTGAGCAGTAAAGCCAAGTTTCTAGCTGCCCCAGAACCTGCTTTGCTATGTTATCCCTGTCTTTTTGGCCTGTTCCAGAACCATCAGACCCCTCTATGATTAGCAGCATGTACCTGTTTCCGATTCCAGTCTTGGCTTTCTTTCTATAATGCCTCAACTTAGCTATCATTTCAGTTGAGTCACTCAGTCGTGTCCGACTCTTTGCAACCCCATGAATCACAGCACGCCAGGCCTCCCTGTCCATCACCANCCAAGTTTCTAGCTGCCCCAGAACCTGCTTTGCTATGTTATCCCTGTCTTTTTGGCCTGTTCCAGAACCATCAGACCCCTCTATGATTAGCAGCATGTACCTGTTTCCGATTCCAGTCTTGGCTTTCTTTCTATAATGCCTCAACTTAGCTATCATTTCAGTTGAGTCACTCAGTCGTGTCCGACTCTTTGCAACCCCATGAATCACAGCACGCCAGGCCTCCCTGTCCATCACCAACCCCCTGAGTTCACTCAGACTCATGCCCAAGTCAGTGATGCCATCCAGCCATCTCATCCTCGGTCGTCCCCTTCTCCTCCTGCCCCTAATCCCTCCCAGCATCAGAGTCTTTTCCAATGAGTCAACTCTTCGCATGAGGTGGCCAAAGTACTGGAGTTTCAGCTTTAGCATCATTCCTTCCAAAGAATCCCAAGGCTGATCTCCTTCTGAATGGGCTGGTTGGATCTCCTTGCAGTCCAAGGGACTCTCAAGAGTCTTCTCCAACACCACAGTTCAAAAGCATCAATTCTTCAGTGCTCAGCCTTTTTCACAATTCAACTCTCACATCCATACATGACTACTGGAAAAACCATGGCCTTGACCAGACAGACCTTAGTCGGCACAGTAATTTCTCTGCTTTTGAATATGCTATCTAGGTTGGTCATAACTTTTCTTCCAAGGAGTAAACGTCTTTTAATTTCATGGCTGCAGTGACCATCTGCAGTGGTTTTGGAGCCCAAAATAATAAAGACTGATACTGTTTCCACTGTTTCCCCATCTATTTCCCATGAAGTGATGGGACCAGATGCCATGATCTTCGTTTTCTGAATGTTGAGCTTTAAGCCAACATTTTCACTCTCCTCTTTCACTTTCATAAAGAGACTTTTTAGTTCCTCTTCACTTTCTGCCATACCCAGTGTCAAAGTTGGCATATGTAAGGGGACCATTTTTTTCCTTGTAAGTGTGATCATAAACTCCCTGAAACATGCTGTTTAAATTACTGAGCATCATTTAGATTCCAAATTGCTGTTTGAATGTCAGAGTTGAGGTTTTGCTGCTACTGTTTTTATTATATTTTGCTAGCTGAACCACCATGAGTATAAATCAAATTACATTGAATTTCTTTTCCCCTTTGAAAGAGTGCGAGGGTATTCATTACCCTTATCACTAGAAATAATTAGAAGATCACCAATGAATTAATTTTCCAGTCCTGTGGTCACTGATGAGTTTTCCAAAGTAGGTCTCAGTTCAGCTCAGTTCAGTCACCCAGTCATTTCCAACTCTTTGCAATCCCATGAATTGCAGCACATCAGGCCTCCCTGTCCATCATCAACTCTCGGAGCTCACTCAGACTCACATCCATTGAGACAGTGATGCCATCCAGCCATCTCATCCTCTGTCGTCCCCTTCTCCTCCTGCCACCAATCCCTCCCAGCATCAGAGTCTTTTCCAATGATTCAGCTCTTCACATGAGGTGGCCAAAGTACTGGAGTTTCAGCTTTAGCATCATTCCTTCCAAAGAAATCCCAGGGCTGATCTCCTTCAGAATGGACTGGTTGGATCTCCTAGCAGTTCAAGGGACTCTCAAGAGTCTTCTCCAACACCACAGTTCCAAAGCATCAATTCTTTGGTGCTCAGCTTTCTTCACAGTCCAACTCTCACATCCATACATGACAAGTGGGAAAACCATAGCCTTGACTAGATGGACCTTTGTTGACAAAGTAATATTTCTGCTTTTGAATATACTATCTAGGTTGGTCATAACTTTTCTTCCAAGGAGTAAGCATCTTTTAATTTCATGGCTGCAGTCACCATCTGAGTGATTTTGGAGCCCCCCAAAATAAATCTGATACTGTTTCCACTGTTTCCCCATCTATTTCCTATAGGCCCCTCCAATTTTGTAAAACCATCTCAGCCAGGGAGTCTAGTTGGTCCTGTAAGGCCACTAAAGATTTGGCCACTCTCTCAATGTCATCTGTGAAGTCTTTGGATAGTGTATGTTAAAAGGTCGATGATGAAGCAATTTTTCCTATCCCTATACCTATCCCAGCCGTGTTTCCCAGACCAACTAGTAGGGGTATAAACTGGATGGCTCTTTTTGAATGTGTATGTGCTGCCAGAGGTACGGTGAGAGTCTGGTTGTTAGAAACAACGTTCATCCGAGGAGTGAGGAAGATTAAGCTGTCGATACCCATCCAGTTGACTGGTAGACATGAGTAAGCATCTGTCCCACAGACAAAGACAAGGCCTTGATGGGGGCAGCACCATCCATTACAGCAAGGGACACCAAAAAGGTGCATAGCAGCCTGCACATAGCAGATAATTGAGCACTGGCAAAAGGTTTTCTCCCCATCTTTGGGTTGTCATTGCTGTACCAACTGAGCCTGTCATGAAGAGGGGTCAGCCATACTGTGGAGCAGTTTAGTTAGTAGAGAGAATCAATCATAAGAGACATCTAATAAGAATGAGACTTCCCACTACATTGAGATAACAGTTAGCTGTAGCTTCTGACCCAAATCCTGGGTGTTCTGGTGTGTGACTGAAACTAGTCCTGTAGCAAAGAGCACAGCAGTAATACCAATCAGTGATACAGGCCAGGGTTGACAATGAAAATCCACTGCTATTTTGATAGTCGGACCCTCCAGCTTCCATCATGCATTGACCAGCCAGCTGCCAGAGTGTGGCTGGAGCAAGGCTGAAGAATCCTCAAGCTTCTGTGATGCATGGACTAGTCAGCTCCTGGAAAGACTAGAGCAGGGCTCAGCACTCTTCGTGGGTGAGGCCCATTGTTTTGGAATCAGACCCCCCATTGAGGGGGTCTTGGGGGTCCCGAGTGCTTTCAGGTGTCCTGATCACAAGAAGCCACTGCCTTCTTGACTGTGGTGTGGTAGATCTGAGGGATGACGCCTATAACTTTAACAGCAGTAGGGATTACCAGGACGACTGTGTGAGGGCCTGTCCAAACTGGCTGAAGCGGGGTTTTTGTCTTTGTTTTCCTAATCTTTAACTCATACCTCATCTCCCGGCTGATAGGGATGAGTCCAGTTGCCCAGTGTAATGGGTGTCCTTTCTTAGTTTTCTGGGGCAATATGGTGGAGGTCTTTCCCAGGGCCTGGTGGTGTCGGGACATCTCCAGGTTAGCTAGTTTTTGGTGATCTCCATTGAGCTTTTTTATCACTGAGGTTGTTCTCCCAGGTAAGATCTCAAAGGGAGAATAGCCTGAGGATCTTGGGGTGCATTTACAGAGGGAGATGAGAGTGCACAGAATGATAAGGCAGCTTGTTCTAGCATTGTCTGGGTGTTGGCTGGGGGATATTCTTCTCATACTACTACTTGGAGAAAGAAACTCAACAAGAAAGTTAAAGATATTTGACCCAAAGATGAATAGATGTAGGAAAGCTGCTGAGGGGCTAGCCAGGGGAACCAGGCCCAGACCTTGGTTGCATGACATTAGTGTTTCTCTAGGTATGAAAAGATGCAAAAATGTGGACTTGTAAAACTTTTTACCTGAAAATATCTGACTATCTGAAGGCTTGTTTTTCTGGGTTTCCCTGGAGCACAGAGTGGCTTATTTTTTGTCTCCGCCCTGAACTCCTTTCAAGGGGTTGTTGAAGGTCAGCATCTTTTAGTGGTCATGACTTAATCTTTGTAGAAGGAGGTGGCAAGGGCTAACTTCCAGTCAGCAGGGCCCCTTCATAGTCATATTTGACCATGTTTGGGCGGCATTTCATGGTCATTGTGTCCTGCGGTGCTGGGAAGCCTCATTCCCAGTGTAACAAAGATACCATTGACAGGCCACTTAATGTGTTGTTTCTAGACCAGTCCTTGTAAGTAGCAACAGTCTCTGTCTTACTAACCTCTCGTCCAGGAAAATATTTCCTTTTGTTGCTTCTTCCCATATCTAGAGTTACATTATTACAATTATTGATCTCGTATGGAACCGCATATCAGCATTTTATCACAGGCTCAGTCACACATTTGGTAACATAATAAATAATCTTCTGAAGCAAGCTACATAGAAAATGATATCACTAGCCGTTATTAGTAAGGTCACAAGCAAGAAATCCAGTCAAGAACTTTCATTGGGTATAGCCGGGTATAACCCAGGTCATCTGTCTCAGTTAAATGATTATAGCCAAGTATTATGGAGAAGGCAATGGCACCCCACTCCAGTACTCTTGCCTGGAAAACCCCATGCGTGGAGGAGCCTGGTAGGCTGCAGTCCATGGGGTCTCTAAGAGTCAGACACGACTGAGCGACTACACTTTCAATTTTCACTTTCAGGCATTGGAGAGGAAATAGCAACCCACTCCAGTGTCTTTTCCTGGAGAATCCCAGGGACAGGGGAGCCTGGTGGGCTGCAATCTAAAGGATCATACAGAGTTGGACACGACTGAAGCAACTTAGCAGCAGCAGCAGCAGCCAAGTGTTAATCTCCTGGTTGTACATTATGGAGCATCTGCCTTTTATCCAAAGACCAGTTACTGAGATAAGCTTTAGAAACAATCTTAAGAGTGTCCTTTTTAATAACTTAATTAAGCCTTTTAACAATATAACATAACAAGGAACTATCTCAGAAGTGAATCTTAGTAAGCACAGACCCTAAATAACACAATTAGAACTTAATATTTAGTGAAACATGATTTTGTTTCTTTTTGTAGAACTCATTGTGAGGGCATTAACACAGCAGCCAGGTAAGGCTTTAACCCATCAAATAAAAATGAGGTCTGTCAAGGAGCTGGGAAAAGCCAAGCCGCTGTCTTGGATTTCCCATCACCCTGGCTCTTTGATTTTTAGCTGTTGTTTATTTATTTTTAATTTCCTGATTTAAGAGCAGACTATCGCCATGTTTTAAGGACATTAGGAAACCAAAGTCTAATCATGGGGGTTTTGTTTTGTTTTGTTTTGTTTTGGTAGAAGCAGAATGAGCTTTGTCTAAATGTACCCTAGTCTTCAGTTCAGTTCAGTTCAGTGACTCAGTCGTGTCCGACTCTTTGTGACCCCATAAATCACAGCATGCCAGCCCTCCCTGTCCATCACCAACTCCCAGAGTTCACTCAGACTCACGTCCATCGAGTCATTGATGCCATCCAGCCATCTCATCCTCTGTCATCCCCTTCTCCTCCTGTCCCCAATCCCTCCCAGCATCAGAGTCTTTTCCAATGAGTCAGCTCTTCGCATGAGGTGGCCAAAGTACTGGAGTTTCAGCTTTAGCATCATTATTTCCAAAGAAATCCCAAGGCTGATCTCCTTTAGAATGGACTGGTTGGATCTCCTTGCAGTCCAAGGGACTCTCAAGAGTCTTCTCCAACACCACACTTCAAAAGCATCAATTCTTCAGCGCTCAGCCTTCTTCACAGTCCAACTCTCACATCCATACATGACTACTGGAAAAACCATGGCCTTGACTAGAGAACCTTAGTCGGCAAAGTAATGTCTCTGCTTTTGAATATACTATCTAGGTTGGTCATCACTATTCTTCCAAGGAGTGTCTTTTAATTTCATGGCTGCAGTCACCATCTACAGTGATTTTGGAGCCCCCAAAAATAAAGTCTGACACTGTTTCCACTGTTTTCCCATATATTTCCCATGAAGTGATGGGACCAGATGCCATGATCTTCGTTTTCTGAATGTTGAGCTTTAAGCCAACTTTTTCACTCTCCTCTTTCACTTTCTTCAGAGGCTTTTTAGTTCCTCTTCACTTTCTGCCATAAGGGTGGTGTCATCTGCATATCTGAGGTTATTGATATTTCTCCTGGCAATCTTGATTCCAGCTTGTGTTTCTTCCAGTCCAGCGTTTCTCATGATGTACTCTGCATAGAAGTTAAATAAGCAGGGTGATAATATACAGCCTTGACGTACTCCTTTTCCTATTTGGAACCAGTCTCTTGTTCCATGTCCAGTTCAACTGTTGCTTCCCTAATCTTAAATAATGTTTATTTACTTTACCAAAATAACAAAACTATTTTTAAAACAAACATAAATCACTTAAAGGCAAAGAAATTTATAGTCTGTGTTTGAAAGCTACATTTTAAGAAAACATTGTTCTCTAAACAGAGAGAAGACCAAATCCCTGTCTGATAGCAGCTTGGGGTTAATAACAAAATTTGTTTATATGTTTAATCTTAGAAAGTCTTTTCCATAAATCTTGAAGAACTAGCAATATTCTTCTAAAGAAGGCATGTTTAAAATATTATTCTATTGTAATTGAGAAAGAAACATGATAACTAGAATTATAATTGACCATATTTTATCAGGGTATATCAGATCTATATGAATTTCACATAATTTTAAGATATCTAAGATAGATAGTTTTAAAACAAACATAAATCACTTAAAGGCAAAGAAATTTATAGTCTGTGTTTGAAAGCTACATTTTAAGAAAACATTGTTCTCTAAACAGAGAGAAGACCAAATCCCTGTCTGATAGCAGCTTGGGGTTAATAACAAAATTTGTTTATATGTTTAATCTTAGAAAGTCTTTTCCATAAATCTTGAAGAACTAGCAATATTCTTCTAAAGAAGGCATGTTTAAAATATTATTCTATTGTAATTGAGAAAGAAACATGATAACTAGAATTATAATTGACCATATTTTATCAGGGTATATCAGATCTATATGAATTTCACATAATTTTAAGATATCTAAGATAGATAGTAACATCAGCCATAAAGTATAACCTGAAAAGGTTTTTTTCCCCACCACTTTAACAATATTTCCCATGTAATTTAACATGTCCAAAAACCCAGGTAGCTTAATAGCTCTTTGGGATGTCTCAGGTGCCCTCTGAATCATCCCAAAGTTAGCTAAAGTCCAGTTATTTAATAAGTTTTGTCATAAATATAAAAAGAATTTATAACATTCAATCAGGTAGGATCATATGTTATTGTGAAAAAATAATTATTTACTTAACCAAAGTTAACAAAAGATTTTAAAAGTAAATAAAGAACAGATCAATTAAGAGAAAATAAAACTTAAATCTATTATTAAAAGCAGTTCAACATCTGAAAAAAGTGTGTCCTCTTAACAGAGAGAAAGGCCAAATTTAAGTTTTTGCACCAGCTTACTTTAAACTCATGTAGGCAAATTTAATTAATTTTAAACATAGTCAGTCCTAATCAGGCACAAAACTTTTCTTCAGGGTCCACCTTCAACAAAGCTTTTAATCACTTTCTGTAACAGTCACCTGTAAGTCAGACCTACTTTCTTTTCCCTTTATAAAATGTAATTTTATTTTTATATATCTTCTTTATTAAAAACATACATCCTACTTCCTTATTAGATTAGCAAACAAACATTAATACTAGATATCTAATATTGAATATTTTCCAGATCATGTGAATCTAAAATTTATTTAGTGACTTTTTCCTGTATTTATAATTGCTTGATATGTAAGCACTTACTGTCCTTAGGTCAATTAAATTAGAACTCATTTACAACTTCAACAATATCATCAGAAAAAGAGACATATACTGAGACATACATAAATCCAGACAAACAGACTGACAGTGATCTTATAGTTTTATGTTTGAGATTTAAAATATCTCTATGAACACCACCACCATCCTCCTTTTTTTTTTTTCTTCCCTTGAAGTTCTAATTTGCCCAAGGGTAAGGTCACAGGCAAAGCTGACTGTGTATTCCAAGGACATGGAAAGGGTAACTTCAAGCTTTTCCCTTGGCAGATCTTTTTAACAAGCTAGTTGTTTTTAATTGCATATGCAGAAATAACTGGTTTTGTAGTTTACAAAAAAAAATTCTCTCACTCTAGAAATCAGCAATCAGCATTCAAGCACTCACAGTCATTCAGAGGCTATCATAATGCTTCCCTTCTTCCAAGTCCCCAGGTTTCCTTAACTTGCTGCCTTCCTGGGAGCTCCAAGGAGGTTATCAGTCACAGTGCCTCCCTTCTCACAAGTCCCCAGTTCTCCCTATCTGATGCTCCCTTCCTGGGAGCCCAAGGAGGTGATCAGTCTCCTCTTCTACCATTTGGGGTAGGTTCCTGCCTAGAGACTGGCCCCAGAGCCTTACCTTATCCTGTGGCCATTCCTGGTGAGTTGGTCCATCCCTCGAATGAGTCCAGTTGGGGCTCGGCCATCCGGAGAGTCAGAACAGCAGTCAGAAAGAGAACACAGGATACCGTCAGGTTTCGCACCTCCTCATTCATCTCGAGGTTCCTTCACTCCAGCCCAGCCAAGCCACGCATCCAGCGGCTTGGGGGCTAATGTGGTTGGAATCTCGCTGGAGCCTTCAGAAATGTGACAGAAACCAGTACTCAGGAAACCAACACCTCATTCGGAGAGTTGAGCACAGGTTTATTACACCAGCGGGCCCAGAGGAGTTAACACTCCAAGCTCTGAGTCTGGAACAAAGAGATTTCAGGATTTTTACAGACAGACTGTAGTGGGCAACACTAGCTGTTAATAGGCTGGTTCAAACTAAGGGGATTCACATGAGCAAGAATGGTGGTCAAGATAGAGAGGGGGATGCCTGGCCTGGACAGGCATGATGAAGCAGGTTTGTAGGGTCTGGGCGATTGCAAAAAGCAGGACAAGTGTGAGTGAGATAAACTCCAATTCCTAGTATTGAGAATACCAAATTTCTGAGACTATGTACCTACATGATCTAGACTTTGCAAGGGGCCAGCTGAGTTACATAGGCAGAAGGACAAGATGGTTATGAAAATTTTAAATTTTCCTCTTCACTACAATGGAAGCCTATATATATATATATAGTAATATACAATATTTAGTGTGATTTTTTTCCTATCTCATTTCACTGTATGACTGACCATCCACATCTCTACAAAAGACCCACTTTCATTTATTTAATGGCTATGTAATATTACACTTATTGACAAATTCAGAGTTAAATTGAAGAAAGTGCAGAAAACCACTAAACCATTAAGTATGACATAAATCAAATCCCTTATGATTATACGGTGGAAGTAAGAAATAGAATTAATGGACTAGATCTGATAGACAGAGTGCCTGATGAACTATGGACGGAGATTCATGACATTGTAGAGGAGACAGATTCAAGATCATCCCCAAGAAAAAGAAATGAAAAAAGCAAAATGGATGTCTGAGGAGGCAGACATTAAAAATAGCTGTGAAAGAAGAGAATAGAAAAGCAAACGAGAAAAGGGAACATATATCCATTTGAATGCTGAGTTTCAAAGAATAGCAAGGATCAATAAGGAAGCCTTCCTCAGTGATCAGTGTAAAGGATAGAGGAAAACAATAGAATGGGAAAGACTAGAGATCTCTACAAGAAAATTAGAGATATCAAGGGAAAATTTCATGCAAAGTTGGCTTCAATAAAGGACATACCTCATTGTGGTTTTGATTTGCATTTCTCTGATAATGAGTGATGTTGAGCATCTTTTCATGTGTTTGTTAGCCATTCGTATGTCTTCTTTGGAGAAATGTCTGTTTAGTTCTTT
>SJXQ01000798.1:133371-197561 GCA_006408695.1 Aepyceros melampus | reverse complement strand
AGAGAGAGGGTGTGGGGCGGGAGAGGGGAGGTGGGGGTTGGGATTGGGAGTTCATGTATACTCGTGGCTGATTCATGTCAATGTATAACAAAATGAATACAGTATTGTAAAGCAAAACAAACTAAAAAAATAAAAATTAATTAAAAAAAGAATCAGAATACAGTATTGTAAAGCAAAACAAACTAAAAAATAAAAATTAATTTTAAAAAATAAAGGACATAAATGTTATAGACCTCACAGAAGCAGAAGATATTAAGAATAAGTGGCAAGAATACAGAAAAAAAAAACTCTATCAAAAAGATCTTCATGACCCAGATAATCACGATGCTGTGACCACTCAACTAGAGCTAGACATCCTAGAATGTGAAGTCAAGTGGGGCTTAGAAAGCATCACTATGAACAAAGCTAGTGGAAGTGATGAAATTCCAGTTGAGCTGTTTCAAATCCTGAAAGATGATGCTGTGAAAGTGCTTATTCAATATGCCACCAAATTTGGAAAACTCAGCAGTGACCACAGGACTGGAAAATATCAGTTTTCATTCGAATCCCAAAGAAAGGCAAGGCTGATGAAAGATCAAACTACTACACAAATACTCTCATCTCACATGCTAGTAATGTTCAAAATTGTGCAAGCCAGGTTTTTGCAATACATGAACTGTGAACTTCCAGATATTCAAGTTGGCTTTAGAAAAGGCAGAGGAACCAGAAATCAAATTGCAAACATCTGCTGGATCATGGAAAAAGCAAGAGAGTTCCAGAAATACATCTGTTTCTGCTTTATTGACTATGCCAAAGCCTTTGACTGTGTGGATCACAATAAACTGTGGAAAATTCTTAGAGACATGGGAATACCAGACCACCTGACCTTCCTCTTGAGAAATCTGTATGCAGGTCAGGAGGCAACAGGTAGAACTGGACATGGAACAACAGACTGGATCCAAATAGGGAAAGGAGTATGTCAAGGCTGTATATTTTCACCCTGCTTATTTAACTTATATGCAGAATACATCATGAGAAACACTGGGCTGGAAAAGCACAAGTTGGAATCAAGATTGCCAGAAGAAATATCAAAAATCTCAGATATGCAGATGACACCTCCATATGGCAGAAAGTGAAAAAGAACTAAAGAGTCTCTTGATTAAAGTGAAAGAGTAGAGTGAGAAAGTTGGCTTAAAACTCAACATTCAGGAAACTAAGATCATGGCATCTGGTCCCATCGTGTCTTGGCAAATAGATGGGGGAACAATGGAAACAGTGTCAGACTTTACTGGGCTCCAAAATCACTGCAGATGGTGACTGCTGCCATGAAATTAAAAGACACTTACTCCTTGGAAGCAGAGTTATAACCAACCTAGACAGCATATTCAAAAGCAGAGACATTATTTTTCCATCAAAGGTCCGTTCTGTCAAGGTTATCATTTTTCCAGTAGTCATGTATGGATGTGAGAGTTGGAGTTAAAGAAAGCTGAGCACCGCTTTTTCTTCCTCTCTGTAATCTGCCCTCACACAGCCACCTTCCTTCAAATCAAATTCAGTGTGCTGTGTAGTTAGGCTCATTTAGACTCAGTTGTATTGTTTTTCCAGGAGAGAAGATTTCACTATGCAGCCTTCCCCAGAGCAATGTCCCATCGGAATCGATCCTTCTCTTTCAATCCTCACCCAGGGTATTTGACCCCTTCCATGAAGAAAAAGAAGATGGAGGAAGTGCCCAGCCGAGTGGTCAGTGTGCCAAACCTCGCTTCCTATGCTAAGAACTTTCTGAGTGGTGACCTGAGCTCCAGGATCAATGCCCCTCCGATAATTAAGTCACCCAGCTTGGACCCAGGTCCCAGCTGTGGCCGGCCCTACAAACCCACACCATCTCTAGATGTGCAAACTGCCACAAGGACACAAGATGATGATACAGCCCAACCCAAAGAAGTCCAACAGAAGCAAGGTTCAGCACACCAAGAATGGTTTACCAAATATTTTTCTTTCTAAACTGATCCTTGGGATAGCATGAAGAGGATATTTGAAAAACATTTCTTTTGAAACACCTGACTGAAGGAATGAACTAAAAAGCCAACCAACCAAATAACTTGCTTGTAATATGATTTACATATATAGCTAAAACAAATTTTACATTAACATTTCATACTGTTTCATTGTGATGATAAGATGAAACAAGCCAGTGTTGTCAGAAAGCACCCATAGGGAAATATTAATGTTGTTGATGACCTATACATGATTACTTCTAGTGTCCATAAGATTGCACACCACCTGTGGAATATCAGACTTTGTGATTTCTATGGTCTACTTTGAAAGTGGTTTCATTTTTCCTAGGATGCCAATCATCTTCACTTTAAAGTGTTTCTATGTAAATAACTCCAAAATGTACACGCAACCTCAATAGAAAGGGGAATAAAATAAAGCTCAGAAGAACCAGGATACTGTTTGTAGATTTTTTGATGGGCATTGTCGATGATGTAATGTAATACCATATTTGCAGTTTTGATTTGCATTTTGAAAAGTTATGACCAACCTAGATAGTACATTCAAAAGTAGAGACATTACTTTGCTGACTAAGGTCCATCTAGTCAAGGCTATGGTTTTTCCTGTGGTCATGTATGGATGAGAGTTGGACTGTGAAGAAGGCTGAGCACAGAACTGATGCTTTTGAACTGTGGTGTTGGAGAAGACTATTGACAGTCCCTTGGACTGCTAGGAGATCCAACCAGTCCATTCTGAAGGGGATCAACCCGGTGATTTCTTTGGAAGAAATGATGCTAAAGCTGAAACTCCAGTACTTTGGCCACCTCATGCAAAGAGTTGACTCATTGGAAAAGACTCTGATGCTGGGAGGGATTGGTGGCAGGAGGAGAATGGGACGACAGAGGATGATATGGCTGGATGGCATCACAGACTCGATGGACGTAAGTCTGAGTGAACTCTGGGAGATGGTGATGGACAGGGAGGCCTGGCATGCTGTGATTCCTGGGGTCACAAAGAGTCGGACACGACTGAGTGACTGAGCTGAACTGAATGATGAAAGAATAGTGAGTGATGTTAAGATTCTATTGTATTTGGTATTCCATCCTATGACTTACTTATAAAATAATAAGTAAATTTGAATAGATTCTGAATGCTGTGATTCCTGGGGTCACAAAGAGTCGGACACGACTGAGTGACTGAGCTGAACTGAATGATGAAAGAATAGTGAGTGATGTTAAGATTCTATTGTATTTGGTATTCCATCCTATGACTTACTTATAAAATAATAAGTAAATTTGAATAGATTCTGATTGGCCCCTTGTGCTATACAAAGCAATATGCTTAGACCAATGCATATTGACAGGTATCCATCCTAAATGACACTTCCAATTCCTTACCCCATGATCTGCTTATCATCTATGTAGCTTTGTCTTTCCAAAATGTCACAATTGGTCCAGAGCTCCTCTTCCCCTTGATTTCAGTGTGAGTCCCCGCCCTGAGCCCCAATTGGTCACTGCCCTTGTCCTGAGCCCATCATGGTGGCCAGGGCGAATGGAACACACTGATTGGACAGATCCGTGGGTCGTGTGACCATACTCTCCAGGACACCTGTGAGCAGCTCACCCTGTGTCAGGGGTGGAGACAGTGTGATGCCCCAAGAGCGGGGCTGAGAATTCAGTCACTGTTTCTGTGTGCTCAGTGGATGTGCCTGCGCATCCTGTCTACACACCACTTTGTCCTCTGCAGACAGCATATTCATGACATACGTCTTCCCTTCCCAAGCCATGTTTCAAACACCCACATTCAAGGGAGCAAGGCCTCCCTTTGTAGATAGGTTTGGAGATCCCCTCCTAGCATCTAGGTTTTATGTTTTGTTTGTTTTTTTTTTTCCTCATATTATATTTAATCAAAAACACCCACGAGCACCATCACATCCTGCTTTGCATTTTCAGGATTCTTAGTTTTTCTGGACATGGCCAAGGGGCCTCCCAAAGGGAGTGAATTTTGTCCAAGAAAGCACCTGAGACAGTGAATCACTGAATCACTTTGCTGTACACCTTAAACTAACACATTGCTGTAAATCAGCAATACCTCAATTGAGAAAAAAATATTCCCTCATTAAAAATTGTTCTATTATGTTGAGGTATGTTCCTTCTATTCCTGCTATCTGGAGAGTTTTTATCATAAATGGATGTTGAATTTTGTCGAAAGCCTTCTTTGCATCTATTGAGATAATCATATGGTTTTTATTTTTCAATTTGTTAATGTGGTGTATTACATTGATTGATTTGCGGATATTGAAGAATCCTTGCATCCCTGGGATAAAGCCCGCTTGGTCATGGTGTATGATCTCTTTAATGTGTTGTTGGATTCTGATTGCTAAAATTTTGTTAAGGATTTTTGCATCTATGTTCATCAGTGATATTGGCCTGTAGTTTTCTTTTTTTGTGGCGTCTTTGTCAGGTTTTNTATTGAAGAATCCTTGCATCCCTGGGATAAAGCCCACTTGGTCATGGTGTATGATCTTTTTAATGTGTTGTTGGATTCTGATTGCTAAAATTTTGTTAAGGATTTTTGCATCTATGTTCATCAGTGATATTGGCCTGTAGTTTTCTTTTTTTGTGGCATCTTTGTCAGGTTTTGGTATTAGGGTGATGGTGGCCTCATAGAATGAGTTTGGAAGTTGACCTTCCTCTGCAATTTTCTGAAAGAGTTTGAGTAGGATAGGTGTTAGCTCTTCTCGAAATTTTTGGTAGAATTCAGCTGTGAAGCCGTCTGGACCTGGGCTTTTGTTTGCTGGAAGGTTTCTGATTACAGTTTCAATTTCCGTGCTTGTGATGGTAGACTGGACCTCTTAAAGTATTTCCTCCAAGTTCAGTTCTGATGCTAGTCAAGTTTATTCTTAGCATCATGCTAAATTGTATTAGCATGAGAGACACATTTCTGTATCAACCAAAATTTCTTTCCTGGCCTTTAGAAATTTTTGTCAGATCAGTTCAATCAGTCGTGTCCGAATCTTTGTGACTCCATGGACTGCAGCACGCCAGGCCTTCCTGTCCATCACCAACTCCCAGAGTTTACTCAAACTCACGTCCATTGAGTCAGTGATGCCATCCAACCATCTCATCCTCCGTCATCCCCTTCTCCTCCCACCTTCGATCTTTCCTAGCATCAAGGTCTTTTCAAATGGGTCAGTTCTTCGCATCAGGTGACCAAGTATTGGAGTTTCAGTTTCAGCTTCAGCCCTTCCAATGAACATTCAGGACTGATTTCCTTTAGGATGAACTGGTTGAATCTCCTTGCAATCCAAGCGACTCTCAAGTGTCTTCTCCAATATCACAGTTCAAAAGCATCAATTCAAATGCATCAGTTTGTCAAGATGGTATCTATAATAATGAGCTTTAAATATATTGTTTTCTTATTAACCTATTTTCCATTTATTTCTACTTTTCCCCCCATGGAATGTCTCAGTTTAAGTGAATCTTTGTCTTCAAATCAATATATGGGCTTAGTGTACCTACAAATGGCCTTGTAGTTTAATTTGGAGGCACCATAATTTCTGGAGTTTATCTAAATTGCATCAATTCATTTGGTGATTAAAAGCCTATTTTTTTTCAAATTCACATTTGAAAGTTTTTAATTATATTTTGATCTCAGAGTAGCATCCAGCTCTAAAGAATTTTTCAGAACAGAAATCAAGAATTGGAAATCCTTAAGTTCAGTAGATCTTTCCTTTGCTAAACAAGATTGTCCTCTCTTTCTCTTCAAAAAGTTCTCATCGATGAGTCAATATTCTGTTGAATATTGACTTTTCATTCATATTCAATTTCCATTCTCAGGAAAATGGGAGAAAATTTAAAAGGAAATAAAAGCCAGATAGGAAAGCATAGATTCATGGTTGATGCTAGAAAGTTTATCTCAAATGACTGTTTTATGTTTACAGTGATCATTTAAGAAATATAGATATCTAAAAACTTGGATAAAAATTAAAAGAGAGAAGGAAACCAGATGAGGAAAAGACTGATGTAAGATGAGCCGTGGTCTGAAATAGAAAACTGTTGAATCTATATCTCATGCATGTGTTAAAAGAAATGCTTAATAGTTGTGATACACAAGCTTAGTCTCTCCGGGCCTGTGAGATCTTGCTGAATGAGGAATCAAATGCCTGTACCCTGAGCTGGCAGGCAGATTCCTTACCACTGACCATCAATGAAGCCCAGTGAGGCAAATTTTATTTGGGCAAAATGAGGTCTGCAGCTGGGAGACAGCATTTCAGATAGCTCTGAGATAGTGCTCTGAGAAGACGAGGGGTAGAGCTAGGATATACAGGAGTTTTGCAATAAAGGGCAGGCAGTGGGAAATATCAAGGGGTTACTGTTAATGAAAGAAACCAGATATGTCAAATTAAGGAATTTGGTACTTTTCTAAGCAGGGGAAGATGTAAGTGTCTAGGATCACGGAAATCATTCAATATGCACCTCCCGTCAGATCAGCAGTGGCATAAGATTCTCACGGGAGTACAAACTCTACGATGAACTACGCATGTGAGGAATCAAGGTCAAGTGCTCCTTTTGAGAATCTAACGTCTGAGAATCTGAGACGGAGCTGAGGCAGTGATGCTAGGTCTGGAAAGTGGTGTAAAACACAGATTATCATTAGCATGAGGTTTGACTGCACAGAGATTATAATAAATCAGTCACTTGCAGACTCATATCCAAATCCTCTCAGGGAGTGACAAGTGACAATTAAGCTGCTTCTGGCGGTAGGTTCTACAGTGGCAAGTGAGTTGACACACTTCAATTGCACAGCTGAATCTAGTGGCAGGCTTTAAGTCCGAATCCAGACTAATTGTTCAAAGTATACATTTCAAATATGTGGTTTCTACTTTTAAGATTTTTGAAACATTTGCCATGCTGTGGTTTGTTTTTTAAAGATTTCTGATCTATAGAGCAAGCTAAAAACACAGAACAATTCATGTCATGGGAGTGACCTCCTGTCTGGAACAGTCTCCTCCTCAAGGCAGCAGGCCTCAGCTGAGCAGCAAGCACTGGCCAACACCCACTGTCTTTTTGATAGCATTCTTGACTTCCTGGTTCCTCAGACAGTAGATGAATGGATTTAGCATGGGCGTGAGGACTGCATACACAGCTGAGATTAGTTTGTTGGAGTTAAATGAAGCAATAGCTCTGGGCCGAACATACATGAAAATCATGGCTGTGTAATAAATTATGACTACCGTGAGGTGGGATGCACAGGTGGAGAAGGCCTTCTTCCTTCCCTGGGTGGAGGGTATACGCAGAATGGTGGAGACAATGTAGACATAGGAGAGGATGGTAGTGGTAAGAGGGAAGACAAGAATGACAACAGCCAAAGCAAAGTCCACTAGCTCAGCGGTGGACATGTCTTTGCAGGCCAGTTTGAGGATTGGTGAGATGTCACAGAAAAAGTGGTTCATGACATTGGAGCCACAGAAAATGACATGTGAAATAAAATAGACCTTGATTACAGAGACCATGAAACCAGTCATATAGGAAAAAGCCACCAGCTGCACACAATGACCTGTGGTCATGATGACCGGGTATCTGAGAGGGTGGCAGATGGCCACATAGCGGTCATAGGCCATGGCTGCCAGAAGTACACACTCCGTGCAGGCAAGCGAGATAAAGAAATACAGCTGGGTCATGCAGCCTGTGAAGGAGATGTGCCGTCTCTGCAGGAGGAATCCATCCAGCATCTTGGGGACTGTGACAGACACATACCAGACCTCCAGGAAGGACAGGCTACTCAGGAAATAGTACATGGGCTTATGGAGGGAGCCAGTGACCCAGACAGTGAGCATGATGACAAGATTCTCTACTACCACCAGCAAGTAGACCACCAGGAAGAGGGAGAAGAGCAGGACCTGCAGCCAGGGGGCGGTGGGGAAGCCCACCAGGATGAATTCACCACCAGAGTGATGTTTCTCCCCAGCATGACTAAGAGCTCTGAGAGGCAGGAAGTCATCACAAGTAATGAAGGTGACTATGACATTGGAGAGGAGACCAGTATGTTAGCAAATCAGTCTTCCTGAGAATGAGACTCATAAAATAACCTCTGTCAGTATGAAGTAATCTTCCAATGGGAAGCATACATTTCCATTAAAAAAAAATGTCGTGTGTTTGTTATGAAAAACTCCTGGAATCAAAGTGCACTCCCATCCCTTACTCTCACTCACCTGATGAAATATTTGAATGTCACTCTCCACATCATTCCTTACTCCTTTGTCCATGAACATGGACCAATGGTCTCTCACTTGCTGGTTTCAAATCTCAATTTAATTAGAAAGCCACAGCACAAAGACATTTTTACTGCCTGGAAGAACTGTTTAGGATAACGTCAGAAAAAGCTCCAGGGTTTAATATTGGGGTGATCTATTGCCTGTAGTCCTTTGATCCACCACTGTTTCTTTGGAGTAGAGTCTGTGGAAATTTAAAAAATGATAACTCTTGGACAATCCATTAATGACTCTCCATTGCTCTTAGATAAAAGTTCTTATTTTGACCCCTACGTATTTCTCCAGCCTCTCTCTTGGCACCCTCTAAATTGTTTCCATGCTTGAGATATACTCAAATAGTTCTGCTCCTAAAGCACACTGTAATCGCTCTTGCATTTTACATGCACTCATCCCTCTTCCTTTTATGCCTTTTCCCCATTTTTATCTGTTGATTTAAGATTCCATCTAGGAAATAACCCCACCAAAGCAGAGTGAAATACTTCAGCAACATTTTCTTCCAATGCACAACCTTCTCATGCATTGAGATTTCTCTCCTTTACACTGTATCTTTCAAAACTCAGGGAGATATTGGTCAAAGGGTTTAATATCCTGGTTATATGATGAATAAGCTCTGGGATTCTATTGTACAGCCTGGTGACTACTGTTATTAATGCTGCATTATATACTTGCAAAGAGTTGACTCATTGAAAAAGAATCTGATGCTGGGAGAGATTGGGGGCAGGAGGAAAAGGGGACGACCGAGGATGAGATGGCTGGATGGCATCACCAACTCGATGGGTGTGAGTCTGAGTGAACTCTGGGAGTTGGTGATGGACAGGGAGGCCTGGCGTGCTGCGATTCATGGGGTCGCAAGGAGTCGGACATGACTGAGTGACTGAACTGAACTGATATACTTGCAAGTTGCTATAAAAATATATCTTATATGCTCTCATCACACACAAAGTATTCTATTGTACAGCCTGGTGACTACTGTTATTAATGCTGCATTATATACTTGCAAAGAGTTGACTCATTGAAAAAGAATCTGATGCTGGGAGAGATTGGGGGCAGGAGGAAAAGGGGACGACCGAGGATGAGATGGCTGGATGGCATCACCAACTCGATGGGTGTGAGTCTGAGTGAACTCTGGGAGTTGGTGATGGACAGGGAGGCCTGGCGTGCTGCGATTCATGGGGTCGCAAGGAGTCGGACATGACTGAGTGACTGAACTGAACTGATATACTTGCAAGTTGCTATAAAAATATATCTTATATGCTCTCATCACACACAAAGAAATCAAAATTATGTTGCATAATAGAGGTGTTAACTAACCCTATTGTGGTAAGTTTCTCATAATATATATGTGTATGAAGTCATCATATTATACTGCTTAATCTTACACAATGTTATTTATATGTTGATTATATCTCAAAAGAACTGGGGAAAAAGACTGTCGTTCAAGACTATGAACCCAATGCCTAGAATAGTGACTGGAAAACATAAATATTATCAAATATGTATTAACAAGTGAATTAGTCCCTTTAAGCTGGTGGCAGGAGGCACGTACCAATCAGGCTACACATCTTTGGACATATGTCCATCTTGCATACCGAGGGTGTGTGCTGTGCTTAGTCAGTCAGTGTGTCCAACTCTTCGTGATGCGTGGACTGTAGCCCACCAGGCTCCTCTGTCCATGTGGATTCTCCAGGCATGAATACTGGAGTGGGTGGCCATCTCTTCTTCCAAGGGATCTTCCCAACCCAGGGAACAAACCCATGTCTCCCACCTTGCAGACAGATTCTTTACCATCTGAGCCACCAGGGAAGCCCACATACCCAGGGTACTTTCATGTTAAATATATCCACCCTATCTGAGAACACTGGATATGATCTGTTGTCTCAGGTAGGTCAGAGTCTCTGTCAGCCATTGTGGCAAGCTCTACCTAGAGGGGTAAGGAAAAGGGAGGCCAGAGCATACATGAATACAATACAAGGATAGGCCACCTTGCAAGGCTGGAAGGAAGAGTTGTTTGTAAAGTAGCCCAATTACTTTAATCTGTAGCTAAGGAAAGAGGTTACCATAGGTTTATCTCTTGAAAAGCATGTAAATGAATATATATCTCCACTAAATATCACATTCATCCATAAAGACTGAGTTTAGGTCCCACCTTCAGAATATTGTTCACTCTTTTGGCCAATTTGTCCACCCTACTGTCCAGTTAACACACAGAGTGTGGGAGATCAATCAAGGATCATCTTGATAACCTTTTGGATAGAGATCTCCTGGCCATGGCTCATGGCAAGGGACAGAAAGATGAGAGGCCAAAATACATATTATTTTTGCCACTGCCTTCTTTCCACAGCAGCACATGTCAGCAGACCTCTGCACTGCTTGCTGGATAGAAAGGGATTATGTCTCACCCCAAGGCCTCCAATCAACACCTTTCGCAGGTGATGTAGTTCATTTGTAAGCAGTTCTCAGCCTGTCTCTCAATACCTTTGACCTAGTGTTTTTCTTTGGGAAAAACAACTGGATCTGATAGCAGAAAGGAGTGATATTCCCACATTCTTCAGTATGTAGAGACTTTCCTTCAGGGCGTGTGTTAGCGTAACAGTCTGCATTTTCAGTATATGCCACATAATTTCCCACACTTCCCTTTGCAGATGAGTTATCAGCACTGACTTAGAGTCAGAATACGGCTACCAGCTATGTCATCCTAAACAGAATATTTAACAGTCAGGTACTTCAACACCCACTGTTGTAAAAGAAAGTAATGTTAATAATGGCTACCTTACTGGTTTGTTGTGAGGATAAATGTGATAATGCATGGATAAGACATTAGACTCATACATGCTACTCACATGTGTTTGTTTAAAGATGCAGCCTTTTTCATTTTCACTTTCATTCTTACTTGCTTTTTTTTATGTTTTATTCTGGGGGAATGAGGTAAGCCAATTTCCTGGGGAATAAGATTATAGTATCTTTGAAAGCTCTGAGTGGCAGATCACTCATGCCTCTTTTCTTATCCTATGTTGCTTTCACATATCTAATTATATCACTGTTACTTCATATTCTCCTCCACGTATTTGCCACAAATGCACCTTTCAGCAGACTTTATTTTGTATCATGGAGAAATGTAGAGTTCTATTTTCCTTGTTTTCAGAACTAATAGCCCTGAGCTCCAGAATCTCTGTGGTACCTGAGGAAAAAAATCCTTTCATTAAAGTATAGAATTTGTTTTCAGTCTTTTGTGTGCTCATTCTCAAGAGAAAACACAGACACCAACAGATTTTTTCCGGGAACAGAAAACTTATCTTTTTTGCCCTGGTCCAACATTCAAATAATCTCTCAGTAGCCTAAATTTCCCCAACCTTGGGTAAATGTGTACTGGATCTTCATTTCCCCACTCATTCCCCCATCATACCCTTTCCCCCATCCAAAAATGATGCCTGCAGTCACTTCCCTAAGCCTCTCCTCATCTTTGGAGAAGGCAATGGCACTCCACCCCAGTACTCTTGCCTGGAAAATTCCATGGATGGAGGAGCCTGGTAGGCTGCAGTCCATGGGATTGCTAAGAGTCAGACACAACTGAGAGACTTCACTTTGACTTTTCAATTTCATGCATTGGAGAAGGAAATGGCAACCCACTCCAGTGTTCTTGCCTGAAGAATCCCAGGGATGGGGGAGCCTGGTGTGCCACTGTCTTGGGATTGCACAGAGCCAGACACAACTGAAGTGACTTAGCAGCAGCAGCAGCTCCTCATCTTCCCTGGAACTTTTTCAGGTATCAACAAATCTCACCTGGTACCTTCAACTTCTCACCAGGATCCACCTTCCCTATCTTCAAGAGTGAAAAATTCTGCAGACATTTGCACTAATCTTGAGAAAGCAGGCTTGCTTGCATATTTTTGTGCTTTCTGGATATACATGTCTGTTCTCTGCTTAGATTGCCTGATCAGTATTGCAGCACTGAGACCAGAAGACTAGAGCTGAGACAGAATATATTTAGCACTCATCCTCTTCCTCGCACAGGACTCACTCACGTAGTCTCTCTTGGCTCCAGGGAAACTCTGTGTGCTGCCAAGATTATGTCCAGGGAACCTGGACAGGGAGGTTGACTCTCCATCCACCTATCTATTCCTCTTCATACTCGAATATATTTAACTATACCTGTAGAGAGTGTGGCCCTTTTTTCTTACTACTATATGCAAAGTAGTGCAGCACTAAATTACTCAAAAATCAGGATAAGAATTCTGAGTCAGTTAATAAGGTAATTAATACATTCATTTGTTCATTCATTACAAAAATCACATCCTGCTTTTATTGTGCTCTTTTTATGTACAAGTCAATATGCTATACATTTTTTGGAGTAAAATTATGTAGATCATGGCTTCTGCCCTCTAGGAACTTCTAATATTCTAATTGAAGTTAGAAGTACATACTGTAATAAGAATAGTATGTAATGTGTGACAAAAGAGAGGTGCAAACAAAGTGTTCTAGGTACACCAATGAGATAGAAATGGTTTCTAACATAGGAATCTAGAAAAGGTTTCACCAAAGAGGTGTCATTCCAGACTCATTGCAGGAAGGTAGCATGAATATAATGCAATGAGAAATAATTTCGGTACCTCAGTCAGAAGATCTAGTTTTAATGTAGATTCCATCATTTTAAAGACATTTGACCTTAAAAAATTATCTTTATTCCTCAGGATTTTATCCCATAAAACTGGTAATAATAATTCCCTTGTCACTATATTATTAATGTTAGTTTCAGAAGTAATATGAATATGAGTATGTATATGAAAACAGCTCTAAAACTGCTTTGTGATAAGTATACAAATGTAAATATTACCTATGTTGGAATATGAAGACTTCCCTGGTGGCTTAGAGGTTAAAGCGTCTGCCTCCAATGCTGGAGACCCAGGTTCAATCCCTGGGTCAGGAAGATCTCCTGGAGAAGGAAATGGCAATCCACTCCAGTATTCTTGCCTGGAGAATCCCATGGATGGAGAAGCCTAGTAGGTTACAGTCCACGGGGTCGCAAAGAGTCGGACACGACTGACCTACTTCACCTTCACCTTCACCTGGAATATGAACCACAGCCACGATTTGATCAGAAGAAATGATGTAAGAAAGCTTTCAGTGTAGAGAGACAAACACAAGAGAATGCAGCGTAATGATGGCAGAAAGTAGACAGGTGACTATAGAGTCCTCTGCCTTGGATTGCAGGAAGCACTCAGTCATTTAATGAGCATTTGAGAAGTATGTACTGTGTGTTAAGAACAGTGCAAAATGACAATCCCTTTTGTCTGTCAGGGCTTCCCTTGTGGCTCACTGGTGAAGAGTCCACCAGCAATGAGGGAGACCTGGGTTCAATCCCTGGGTTGGGAAGATTGCTGGAGAAGAAAAGGGCTACCCACTCCAGTATTCTGGCCTGGAGAATTCCATGGACTATATAGTCCAAGGGGTCGCGAAGAGTTGAACATGACTGGGTGACTTTCACTTTCACTTTTGTCTGTCAAGTTATCCACAGAAGAGTGAGCCCACAGAATCTTTGCTCTTAATTGTGCCTCAGTAGTGGAAATGATCCCCTGGAGAAGGAAATAGTAACCCACTCCAGTATTCTTACCTGGGAAACCCTGTGGATGGAGAAGCCTGGAAGACTACAGTCCATGGAGTCAGAGTCGGACACAACTGAGCGACTTCACTTTAACTGTAAAATTGAAAATCAAGTGCTAGAAGTTTTGCAGAACAAAGGCCCAGGAGATACACTTGTATGTCTGTGAATAGGTGGATAAAGGCAGTGAAACAGTGACCTGAAAAATTGAGAAGTTCTAGAGAAATAAAATCTTTAAGATCCTAGAGGATAACGTCTAGGCTGCTGCTGCTGCTGCTAAGTCGCTTCAGTCGTGTCCGACTCTGTGCGACCCCATAGACGGCAGCCCACCAGGCTCCCCCGTCCCTGGGATTCTCCAGGCAAGAACACTGGAGTGGGTTGCCATTTCCTTCTCCATTGCATGAAAGTGAAAAGTGAAAGTGAAGTCGCTCAGTCCTGTCCTACTCTTAGCGACCCCATGGACTGCAGCCCACCAGGCTCCTCTGTCCATGGGATTTTCCAGGCAAGAGTACCAAAGTGGGGTGCCATTGCCTTCTCAGCATCTGTCTATTGTAACTTATTGTCATTTAAGGTAATACTAGTGATTTGTTCTAAATAGGAAATATAACTTGTTCCAAATTACTCTTTTCCATCCTTCCTGAGAAGAATTCAGATGAATCTGTGACATAGCAACCCTTCCTAGGTATATTGGCAGGTGTATGTGTGATCTCAGAATACACAGATAACATAGATGCGATGTGACAACTAGCAGTGATGGATTCATTTACATTGTTTACACTTCTGTATCTAGGCCTTAACGGGAAATCAGTTTCCCTTATGTACAAACCAAGTACAGTAGCGTCTTCCTGAGCCCAGTTGCTCAGTCATATCTGACTCTCTGCAACCCCATGGGCCGCAGGCTACCAGGCTCTTCTGTCCATGGGATTTTCCAGACAAGAATACTGGAGTCAGTTGCCGTTTCCTACTCCAGAGTGTTTTCCTACCTATCTCCAAATACAAGTCAAAAATGATGGATGTTTGTAGTTTAACTTCGTTTTTGCCCAGTAACACAGTCAGACAAGAGTTTGTTTCCAAACAATTTACTGAGCAGTGTCATCATTTTATTTAAAATAAAAATTATTTTTATTATTTATCATTTATACTGTCTACTCATACACACTACCTTCTATATCAGGAAGTCCAATAGAAACATACCTGTTTTGTTCTTTAAAAAAACTAAGGCTGGGCCTAGCCCTTCTCATACTCCATCCATTCATATTCTTTGTCTAAAGGCATGTGGTGAGTTGACACTATTCTAGAAATCTAGATCACTGGTGTTCAAGAAATGAGACTATGGAACATGAAAATCAGGAAGGTATTATTCCCCTAAGGAATGACTGTAAGAGAAAATGAAAATATCTGTGCTGTAAGCCCTCTCTCGTCTCTGCTTGCCTGCCGCAAATAGTGACACCTAAAAGAGCCAGTGTCATTAGTTAGAGTTGCTAAATATATAAAGCAAAAACAGTGTCATTTATACTTTATTTTAACTTTCCTTATCAGTCAGCTAAATTAAAACAGCATCAATGCATGAATTTCATGAAAATTAAAAATCCAGAAAATTGTGAAAAAGTTAATATGGAGTCACTGAAATCAACTGAATCCTATTCAATTATTTAGTATAAAGAGACTGATAATGTATTCTTTTTAAGTAAACTTTTTATTTTGAAATAATGTTGGATTTGCAGAAAAGTTTTAAAGAGACTTCTCATATTTTACTAGTTTGTTTCTCCTAATATTATCACCTGACCTGACAGTGTACACTTTCAAAACTAAGAAAGCAAGACTTGTACATTTTTTTGGTTACTAAACTCCAGGTTTTATTCATACTTTACCAGGTTTTCCATATTCTTTTTACATTCCAGGATCCAATGAGAGATCACATTCCTTTTAGGTGTCCTGTCTCTTAGTTCCCAGGATTTGATAGTTTTAGTCTTTACTTGAATCCCTTACAAGTGTAAGGGATTCTTAATGTAGCAGGATAGGATATTTAGTACTATAGAAGGAGTTTATTCAAAATTGAAGGAAATCAGCAGACATTTTTGAGGACAAAAGCTGTCTATGTTGATCCTCACGTGCTGTGTAGATATCTGTTGCCTCTGGCCACTCTCAATATCTCTCCTGTCTGAAAGATCCTGTCGGATCCAGTACTCCTATTTCCTATAATGAGAAGGAGATTGGAGACTTCCCCCAGACAATATCCTGGCCAAAGGAAATTACAAAAGAGCCACATCATTTATCAATATTTTGAAAATTTTGCAATTATAAAGATGATTTGAAATAAACAGGATCAAATGTAATAAGAATTTTTTAAAAGTCTTCTATCTAGTTTTATGGACAAATAATTACATCAATGGATGATGAAGAATACTTATCTGATAATTAATAGTTCATTTGAAAATCTTAGGTTTGTAATATCAAACTCAATATCAGTCATGAGGATAATATGACTGTGAACATATAGTCCAAGTCAGGAGAGGTGTCAATCCCACCAGAGTTAACATTGACTCACTCAAATATCTCAGTTTTGTAATCAAAAGATAAATAAGTGCAGGAGATTGTGCTAAATTTGTTTCCTAAACCTGAAGTATTTGGTTTCAAATTTTGAAGTCAGAATTGGAGGTATTTTTTAAAACTAAAAAAAAAAATAAAAACACACACACTATACTGTAAAAAGCTTGGAAGAGAAAGAAAAGCACAATAAAGGAAATCAACATCACAGGTGTTTATGTTCAGTTCACTTCAGTTGCTGAGTCACGTCCGACTCTCTGCGACCCCATGAATTGCAGCACACCAGGCCTCCCTGTCCATCACCAACTCCCGGAGTTCACTCAGACTCATGTCCATCGAATCAGTGATGCCATCCATCCGTCTCATCCTCTGTCGTCCCCTTCTCCTCCTGCCCCCAATCCCTCCCAGCATCCAATGAGTCAACTCTGCATGAGGTGGCCAAAGTACTGGAGCTTCAGCTTCAGCGTCATTCCTTCCAAAGAACACCCAAGACTGATCTCCTTTAGAATGGACTGGATGGATTTCCTTGCAGTCCAAGGGGCTCTCAAGGGTCTTCTCCAACACCACAGTTCAAAAGCATCAATTCTTCAGGGCTCAGCCTTCTTCACAGTCCAACTTTCACATCCATACATGACCACTGGAAAAGCCATACCTTGACTAGATGGACCTTTGTTGGCAAAGTAATGTCTCTGCTTTTGAATATGCTATCTAGGTTGGTCATAACTTTCCTTTCAAGGAGTAAGCGTCTTTTAATTTCATGGCTGCAGTCACCATCTGCAGTGATTTTGGAGCCCCCAAAATAAAGTCTGACGCTGTTTCCACTGTTTCCCCAACTATTTCCCTTGAAGTGATGGGACCAGATGCCATGATCTTCGTTTTCTGAATGTTGAGCTTTAAGCCAACTTTTTCACTCTCCTCTTTCACTTTCATCAAGAGGCTTTTTAGTCACAGGTGTTTACTTTCTGCTAATTGAAGTTCACTGATAAGGAGCTCATAAAATAGCTACGCTACTGATGCCCAGAAGAGGACATTCCCTTCCCAGACCACTACCCAATTTCAGATACTTATTTGATGGCAGAGGCAGAAGATAGATTTTTGGTGAACTGCATATCCAGTCATTTATCAATTATCATAGTAAGACACTTAGAAGTTTATGTAACTGTTTTGGCACAAATAGATGTGAATATTATATTAAAATTTTTAATAAGTAGAGACTAGCTAATAATGCCTAATGATAACATTGCTAGTAGCTTTTCATATACTTTTTTAAAATCAAAATATAGTTGATTTACAATATTATATTCATTTCAGGTATACAATACAGTGATTCAATATTTTTACATAGATTATAGCTTTCATATGCTTTATTAAGCTGTAGACAAATATAGGAAAGTAAATTGCAACAACACAAGTCCCGTACACTTGCAAAGAGAAGTAGCCTATTGTTCTGAGTCTTGGGTGATTGTAAGGAGTTACTTTCCAAAAATCACACTGACATACCCTCTAACCATCTCTCTGTCCAGATGAATAAAGTTGCATATTTTATTGGCCAAAAACGTTTATTTAAACAAATATGCTGGTAATAATACCTTTGCCCAGAATGCAGTTTATAACAACAAGGGGTTCATTGCATAATACTGCTAAAATTTCAGTCAAATTCCTTCTAATCATATTAAATAAATGAACAAGTAAGACTGATGCTATTTTGTACAGTGTAGTATTTTGATACTATTCATAACCTAATATATGCATTTATTATATTAAGAATATTTTTCTGTCATTACCTTTATTTAGATTATAGTATTTTAATGTCTGCATGATATTTCACTTAATGTATAGACTAAAAATTAATTAATCAGTCTTCTATGGAAGTTTAATGTATTTCCATATTTTTCTTATAGTAAATACAAATGTCTGTATTTACTATTAAGAAATTTGATATTTCTTAATCAAATATTTGTGTTTCAAATGTTTTCAATATTTTTAGCATTTATGACACATACTGCCAACTTTTCTTCTAGCAAGCTATGCAACTTTATACCTACTTGTATCCTAGGAAGATGTACAAGGTTTAGTTACGGAAACTGCGGAAACTACCTGTAGATGTTACACACATGCTTTGCCTACATGGCTCCAAGTTGTATTCCTTTACTCTATTTCTTTACAGCTATCATGTGCTAAACACTATTCTGAGCCCTGCTAATAAAATGATGAACAAACAAACGTGATCTCTGGTTCCTTGGAGCTTATAGTCTAATTAGGAAGACTGAGTATTAAATAAAACAACTGCACCCAGTCACTAGCTCAATGTGGGTACTGACCTTGATAAATAAGGAAATGAAGCTCTGAACCCCTGTAGTCCAAGGGGTAATATATTGCCAATATAAAAATTCACAGTTTCCTGTGTCCCTGCCTTGTAATTCACACCAGCATGATCAGTTACGGTCCCACTACTTCATGGGCTACAATTGGTATCCTCCAGCTAGAAGAGGTCTCTTCCAGAAGTCTCCTGATGCTTTTCCATAATGAAGCCTATGCTTTCTTGAATGGCTTTTCTCCTTCTGCTTCCCTTTTTTGCATCTTCTGTCTCAGAACTAAAATTAAGTAACAAACCCAGGAAGAGCCACTTAGAGATGCTAGTTTTGCAATTTTTTTTGCCTTAAATATTGGAGTTCAGTCATGTTTTATGTTCATATCATCCCTTTTCACCCCACCAGGATACATGCTTCATGAACGTGTTCTATGTAAATTACAGTAGAGCAGACAACATGAGATCAAGTTCTAGCCTGTATGCTAAGACCTTGTCTTGAAGAAATCCAACTTCTAGCTTATAATTCACCTCTCTTCCTTGTCTTGAATTAGTTCCTTGGTGGTGCCTTGGAATCTCTAGTCCCTAATTTAAGCTCTAAGAGCTCCTCTGCACTTCTTAGAAGACATAGATCCTAAGTTTCAGAGCACTGGTGGTGGTAGTTTAGTCACTAAGTCTTGTCTCACTCTTGTGACCCCATAGACTGTGCCCACTGTCCATGGGATTCTCCAGGCAGAATACTGGAAGGGTGTTGCCATTTCCTCCTCCAGGGGATCTTCCCGACCCAGGGATCAAAGCACTTCTCCTGACCTGCAGGTGTTCTCCTGCATTGTAGGTGGAATTTTTACTGCTGAACCACCAGGGAAACTCAGTTATTTATCTAAGATTTAAAACCTCCCTTCTGCTTGTGCTAGCTTTCCCAAGCTTAGTTAGCATCATGACCCTGGTGCAGGTGTAGAGTATGGCGTAAGGCTCTCTTTACTTCTCGGTTGCGCAGGCAGTAAATGATGGGGTTGAGCAGTGGTACAGTGACAGCATAAAGTACAGACACCAGCTTGTTGGTGTCAAAAGCTGAGAGTGCCTTTGGGCGGGCATAGATGAAGATACTGGCTGCATAGAAGATGACCACCACAGTAAGGTGAGAGGCGCAGGTGGAAAAGGCTTTATGGCGCCCAGCAGCTGAGGGAATGCGCATCACAGCACTGGTGATGGCCATGTAGGAGGCTCCAGTGACAGAGAGTGGCCCCAGTAGGATAAAAATGGCCAGGACAAAGTCTGTAAGCTCTGTTATGGACATGTCAGTGCACGAAAGATTGAGCAATGGAGAGACATCACAGAAAAAGTGGTTGATGATGTTGGGGCCACAGTAAGAGAGGCGAGAAATGAGAAAAACTTTGACCGTGGAAATGCAAAACCTCCAGCCCAGGAGCCAGCTGCCAGCTGGACACACAGCTGGCCACTGACAATGACAGGGTAGTGGAGAGGATGGCAGATGGCCACATAGCGATCATAAGCCATAACTGCGAGGAGGACACACTCAGTGCAGCCCAGGCCCAGGAAAAAGTAGAGCTGCGTCATGCACCCCTCAAAGGAGATTAGCTGTCCATGGCCCCGTTTGGACCCAACAAAGCCAGCTAGCATCTTGGGAATAGTGACTGTCACATACCAAATCTCCAGGAAGGACATATTAGCCAGAAAGAAATACATGGGTTTGTGGAGGCTGGGGTAGTTCCTGATTGCCACAATGATGAGTATGTTCTCAGTCAGCACCAACACATAGGCTAACAGAGAAAGGGCAAATAATAGTGCCCGCAGTGGTACCGGAGCTGGGAAGCCCAACAGCAAAAACTCACTCACTCTCCCACTCTGGTTCTTCCTCTCCATGGTGTCGGTCATGCCCATTGCTTTTCAGGGGAGAATAGAGTGTGTTCAGGAGGCAGCAGCAGAAACTAAGTCTTTCTCTCGCTGGGTTTATACTGGCAGAAGGCAATGTGAGTAGTGCATGTAATTCATCACTGAACTGAAGCCATTGTTTTCTTCTGTAATCTGGAAATGAGCTAAGACAAAAGTAGACAAAAATAAACTACCTTGCATTGGAATAGGATGAGAGTGTATGTATTCTGGCCCTTGGAGAAGCATGGATTGTTAAGCACCAGTTGGTCCCTGAAAAACATATATCAAAACCAAAAATATTGAGAGTCTTAGCTGCTCTGAAGTGAGAGTTTGTCTATGAGCTGCATCATGACTCCGTTCTGAAGAAATAATTTCTATCTTAAAGGCATTATGATAAGTAAAATAAATCAGAGAGAGAAAGACAAATACTGTGTGTCTCTGTTTTATATGGAATCTGAAAACATCAAAACTGCTAATGAGTTTATACCCGAGTTTCTCTTTTCTTTATGCTTTGTGAGCAGTACTTGAGCATTTCTCATATTAGAGCCACTCGTCAGGCTCCTCTGTCCATGGAGTTTTCCAGGCAAGAATACTGGGATAGGTGCTTTAATGCAATTACAAAATGTCATATCCCTGGCTTACATTTCCCATCACTCCCACTCTTACCATCCACACCCACCATTTATTTATTTCAAAAGTATTGGTGGATCAAATACATTCCAGACTATAGGCTGAGTTGTGGTAGAGAAAAGGTAAATGAGACATGTACCTAGTCTGCAAGGAGCTCGTAATCTGGTGGTAGAGACATGTCTTCATCTTCTCATTCCTGAAAGTTTAATCTCCCACACCTATTCTTATACTATATACTAGCTTCATAAATGGGAACTTCTAAATTATAATTGTCATCAGAACCTTAACTTTGATCCTTTATTCTCAATACCCACCTCATGTGCGATTAATTGTGCATTTGACCCTTTTGGCCTTAGATATTCCTGTGTATCTGTTAATCTCTTCTGCCTTCACCTTTGATGCTCTGCACATTTGAAAATAAGCAAATAAATTAAAAAGATTAGGCTCCTAATTGATCTTACTGCCTATAGTCTCTCCCCTAAAACTTAAATCTGAGCATTTCATTCCCCTGCTTAAAACCTTCCATGGTACCACACTGTCTACACAGTCAAGTTCAAGCTATTTAACAAGGTGTCACCAAACAAGGTGTTATCTCTTGTCACAGCCTGCACTATTTTTTATACCCTGCAGCTCTTGGCATCCAGCACCTAATGTATCACCTAATTCCTACTTAACTTTCAAATATTGACTCATGTGGCATCCCCTCATAGAACCACTAGTTGTCCTTTCTTTCTTTTCTTTTTCACTGATTTGTTAAGGTTCTTCTCATTAATCTTTCTCTAATATTAGAGCCTGGGAAAACCCATATATCACTGTTAATAGTTGTGCCAGTGCTGCTACTGCCTAGGTAGATATAAAATAAAAGAGGAACCACATGCCAAAGTAGCCACATATATCCTTAATGGTATAGCAAAGAGGGGGTATAATTCCTTGATGTCACATAGGCCCCTCAAGCATAACATGTCTAGAAAATTTTTCCTAAGTCTATTCTTCCTCTATCACAATGAATGATATAGTTTCTCTGCAGTATGTATCATACCAAGGATCTGGAAGTTTCCCATATCTTCTATACCTATTCTACCCACCCCAAACCCACAACTAATTCAAGTTTTATCTAAACTTCCTCTTTAATTAATCTCCTAAATTTGTCCCATTTCTACTGCCTTCTCCTTAGTCTTTTATACCAATCAGGTCCTTGTTATTTCTTGACTTATTTTTCAATAGCCTATTACGTGGTCTCTTTTCCTCCAACCTCAACTCTTATCAATCTAATTTCTAATTGTTTCTGCTGCTGCTGCTAAGTCGCTTCCGTTGTGTCTGACTCTGTACGATCCCAGAGATGGCAGCCCACCAGGCTCCCCCATCCCTGGGATTCTCCAGGCAAGAACACTGGAGTGGGTTGCCATTTCCTTCCCCAATGCATGAAAGTGAAAAGTGAAAGTGAAGTCGCTCAGTCATGTCTGACTCCTAGCGACCCCATGGACTGCAGCTTTCCAGGCTCCTCCATCCATGGGATTTTCCAGGCAAGAGTACTGGAGTGGGTTGTCATTGCCTTCTCCGTACTTGTTTCTAGAGTGAAACTTTATATAGACATCTCATTCCAAGAGCATTTGATTTTGGGGAAAACATACAAAATCTCTCAATAATGTGTCAAAATATATTTCCTTTAATTGTCCTGCAGTAATGTCATTGAACATTATTTTCCTTTTTCTAAACATATTGTCCTATTTTCTTTAATTCTGTGATTTGCATATATTCTTCTCTGTCAAAATTGTTCCTAGGAACAAAAAAGAAAGAAAGAAAAAATAAACTGTTCTTAGGCATTATTTACTTCTCACGTTTTAGTTTCTCAATTGTCCTCTTCCAAAACTATCCATATTTCTACAAATAAAGATTATTTACAGGTATTTTTGTCTCTTCTTTTGACAATGATTCTTATTTTAGGGTCTGCTAAGAACTAAATAGTAAAGGTATTATAATGGTTGTATGGACGCATGGATGGAGGGGGAAATGAAGAAAGGAAAGATATGGATAGAACAGATGAATTGGAAATGATAGGAATCAAATACAAAGAAACAAAATGGATGGAAATGATTGAATAGAGAATTTAAATGAATTACCAGAAAATTTAACAGAATTGGAATAACATGTAATGAAAACAGACATTGAATATAAAAGAATGAGTAGATCTACAGGGACAAGATAGAATATAAGAAAGTTAGATTAAGAGCAGATAACTTGGACCTTCTGTTGATAAAAAAGATGGTATTTAGGTAAAATAAATGTGCTATATAGATAAGAGATCCAATGAGAGACGATTAGGTGAAGATAAGTATAATATAGAAAGAATTAGGAATGAGAGATCATAATAGTTATAGGGAGACTAGGCAGAGTGTGAATAAATGCAAAGACAGGCTATGTGTGGAAAAGATAAAGAGAATTACATTGGTCTAAGTATCAGAATGGACCAGATGTGAGAAATGCTGATAAGGATTTGGGTTTTATTAGATGTAGAGGCAACTAGGAAGATGGATGCATTGAGTAGAAAGAAAACATGGGAGACTTGACCACTAAAGAGGAATCAGGAGATAACAAAATCCACTTACTTTATTCAGATGTCTTTGACTCAGTGTCTTCCCAAGATGACCAGCTGGCTAGGAAGCCACTTAAAGAGCACATAAGAAGGAAAATTAAAGCATCAGGACAAAGAAAGATGCTACAGAGATTCCACCTTCTTTTCCTCCCATGGTCAGAGAGCACTGCCACACCAGGAAAGGTTCTTTTATCTTGCACCTCCCTCCTGTAGTCTCCATTTTGCCCTCCTCCTTCTGATGCTTGGGATGACTTTAAAGCCAGACCCCAAGAGACCAGTAGAGATACAAGGGGGAAAAAAAAAAAAAAAAGTGAAAGACAGAGAGACTGGGATAGAAGACAGGAAAAGAGTGTGTTTAAGAAACAAGAAATAGAAGTTTATAGAATAGCAGATAGTGTTCACAATACTCCTACAACCTTGTAGCTTCTCCCATTGCTCTCCCCTTCCTTATTGCTGTCCTGCCACTTTGCTGCTTTGGCTTTAGGCCAGGTCAATCTGGGCTTATATCATACCTCAAGTATGTAATCTTGGGCAATTTACTTAAACTTTGTGAGCCTTAGATTCCTAAACTAAAAAATGAGAATCAGTTCAGTTCAGTTTAGTCACTCAGTCATGTCCGACTCTTTGCGACCCCATGAATCGCAGCACACCAGGCCTCCCTGTCCATCACCAACTCCCGGAGTTCACTCAGACTCACGTCCATCGAGTCCGTGATGCCATCCAGCCATCTCATCCTCTGTCATCCCCTTCTCCTCCTGCCCCCAATCCCTCCCAGCATCAGGGTCTTTTCCAATGAGTCAACTCTTTGCATCAGGTGGCCAAAGTACTGGAGTTTCAGCTTTAGCATCATTCCTTCCAAAGAAATTCCAGGGGTGATCTCCTTCAGAATGGACTGGTTGGATCTCTTTGCAGTCCAAGGGACTCTCAAGAGTCTTCTCCAACACCACAGTTCAAAAGCATCAATTCTTCGGCACTCAGCCTTCTTCACAGTCCAACTCTCACATCCATACATGACCACAGGAAAAACCATAGCCTTAACTATACAGACCTTAGTTGGCAAAGTAATATCTCTGCTTTTGAATATGCTATCTAGGTTGGTCATAACTTTTCTTCCAAGGAGTAAGCGTCTTTGGCTGCAGTCACTGTCTACAGTAATTTTGGAGCCCCAAAAAATAAAGTCTGACACTGTTTCCACTGTTTCCCCATCTATTTCCCATGAAGTGATGGGACCAGATGCCATGATCTTCATTTTCTGAATGTTGAGCTTTAAGCCAACTTTTTCACTCTCCTCTTTCACTTTCATCAAGAGGCTTTTTAGTTCCTCTTCACTTTCTGCCATAAGGGTGGTGTTACACCTCAAAAAGTTGTTAAGATAAATAAATGTCATGATATATAGACAATGCTGGAACATGATAGGGTCTCAACAATGTTACAAAATTTCTTCCTTTATCTTCTGAACTCATATGGGTGACATCTCTTATTAATAATTCCATGATGTCATAGAACGAGCACTGAATTGAGAGTTTCTGGGTTTTAGTTCAATGTTTGTAATTTATATTCTGTTTAATAAGGGTTTTTTTATATATCAGTTGATTTTCCATAAAATGATAATAACATATTTTACAGATGTTTTGAGGATTAAATAAAATAAAATTTGTGAAAATGTTTGTCACAATCTCAGTCCCTAGGAGACAGTGTAAGTAGAGATTAATAGTGTGGTCTCCATCATCACACTGCTTGTTTTCAACTATGTGACTTGAAAAAATTATTTAACATCTCTCTGCCTCTTTTTTCTTACCTATAAAATGGAAATGATTCTAATATCCATCTCACAGAATTGTGAAGATTACATATATGGATAGGAGTTTTTTAGAACACATGGAACATAGTTTTTCTCAAAAAAATGTTAGCTAGGGCTCAAGAAATATATGTTGAATTTCAGCCTGTTAAAACTAGAGAAGAATTATTAGTGGGAACATTTGAGATTAAGAGAAGGGTCTTTGAGATTCTGAGTTTGAGAGATTCTTTTAAGTAATTGGGAGGAAGCAGTTCCCTATGTTTGAATAATCAGGACTGCTGGGGGCCACATGTGATTGTTTACAGCCTCCCAACAGTGAGAGGCACCAGATGTTTTAGACTTACTAAAGGCAGATTCTTTTGGGAAGTTAGAATTTATTAGTATAGTGGGTTTGTTAAGAATTATATTGGTGAAGGGTTTTTCATTTGTTGTGCCAATAAGTGCTGCTAATTCCCTGCCCTTGTGACAAGGGTGTCTCAGGTCAAACCTCTCTGAGAGCAGACTAGTTTGTGTGACAGGATTATCCATACTTCTGCCAAGCACATGACTGTTTACTACCTCTCAACCATAAACAGCACAGAGAGTTTGGGGTATTTTGAAGGTCTTAATTAGCATAGGGCTTTTCTCATTGTTGATTGCCGCCAGGCCTCCACGTCCTTAGGCACCTGGGAATATATTAATCAATGTATTTGGAATATAGAAAAGGAAATATAGTAGTTTTTGATGTTAGCAATACTAGACTTTTTGAGTTAATGAATTTTCTCTTTTGTTATAGATCACTGTACTTTGTTATAAATCACTGTGTCTTTGCTATGTAAAAATGTAACTTTATCACTATCTTAAGATGAAATAGATCTTAAGGGGAACATCGGTGAAGGGATTTCATTTGTTGGGCTGATGTTTGCTGCTAAATCTCCATATTCCCTGCCCTTATAATGAATATAACTAGCATATAAGAGAAATAAGTATTAACCTTTAAGATTAATCATGTTAACTTTGGGTTAAATAAATTCCTTTCTTGATTGTAATTCACTACACCCCCACCCTATAGGAATGCAACTTTATTTGGAGGGTGGCACCTGGTTTAAGAAAAAACACCCTTGGAAAAAATAAGTTTTTTGGTTATCAGAAAGAAAGGGTCATAAAGTGTCAGCAGGCCTCATGGCCAGAAGATGATGTAAAACCCCTAAAACCTTTTTTTATACATTTATGTGAAGCACCTGATTTTGACAAGGGTCAGGTCTGCTGGCCCCGGCGTGACTCTGTATTCATCCCTACGTGTAACAAAAGGTATATAAGCAAAACTGAAAATAAAGAAAACAGATCAGCTTTCGGAAAGACTGATTCCCCCATGTCGTTCTTTCTTTCCCCTTCTGGCTGAATTCGCATCTGGAGTGTGGGTGCCCACCATGTCTGCTTACTTGCCCCGGCTTTCAAGTCCACGCAAGAAGGAGCCCAAGGAGGGGCACCTTCCGATATTCAAGTGGCACTGGTGGCCCAACGTAGATGGTGCAAATTCCTTGTCTTGGAATTTTATTGGTATCCCACATAAACCAAGTTATTCAGCCTCTTTTTCTCCTCTAATATCTCCTACTATTTTCTGGCTGAATCCCATCTGGCACGTGGGTCCTCACCAAGCCTACTAATTCTGCCTGGGCTTCTAAGATCGGACCGGGGAAGCCTCAGTGCCTCCTCTCCTTCAGGAGAATGGAAAGACGCCTGTGGCCTATGTAGGCGGTGATTGGTATCCCATGTAAGCCAAGTTATTCAGCCTTCTTCTCTCTGCTAATTTTCTAATCCCTCTATATCTGTAATTAAATAAGTTTTTCCTAGGATGCTGACTCCGTCTCCACCTTCGAATTACCCTGGATCCACCAGGGCTGGACCCTGGCACAGGACAAAATGAGTATGATTGGACAGTTATTTTCTACTTTAGTGTGCCATCCATAAGGCTGACTAACTCCATGATAGGAACAAGACTCATTCTCCAGGAACAGAAAAAATGCTGAGAATGTCAAGAGGAAGTAATCACAAGAACATGATGCAGCAGTGAGGAGAGAAAGAACATCTACAAATACTCATAAAATGAAAACCTACTTTTGAGTGCCATAGACATTGTACTAAACCCCGTTTTGAATAAAGGAAAATATGTGTGCACATAAATATTATTGCCATGCTGTTAGTTGAAAAACTGTCAAAACCAACAGCTGCTTGAATTAGCATTGATTTGGTTGATACAGTAGTATTATTTAAATGAAGAATGTTTGCAAGCCTCATTAAGATTTAGAAGTTGATGTCAGTTTGCCTTTGGTGATTATTATCAGCCAACAGACCACACCAATAGGTTAAATAAAACAGCCATAATCATTTTAATATATGTACTATTTTTTCAACATCATTTATTTATGTATTTATTTTTGACTGTGTTGGGTCTTCATTGCTGTGTGGACTTCTAGTTGCAGTGAGCGGGAGCTACTCCCTAGTTGTAGAGCACAGGCTTCTCACCGCAGTGGCTTCTCTCAGAGAGGAGCACAGGTTCTAGGGCGTGAGCTCCACAGTTGTGGTACAGGGGCTTAGTTGCTCTGTGGCCAGTGAAATCTTCCCGGATCAGGGATCAAACTCGTGTCTCCTGACTGGCAAGTATATTCTTTACCTCTGAGCCACCAGGGAAGTCCCAGTATATATTTACTATGAAGTCCATTTGATAAATACTCATGAAGGGGATACATCTTTAAGATTTTTTTTAAAACGTACAGGTTTAAATTTCTTCATTCAAAACAAATGGGGCTCTTGAACTTTTCAGGTTTTAGAAAGATAATATGCTGCATACACCATATGTTTCCTATCACTTTCCAAGAGTTCTATAATCAAATGCATCAATGTATCTATACTTCCCTGGTGGACACGACTGAGCGACTTCACTTTCACTTTTCACTTTCATGCATTGGAGGAGGAAATGGCAACCCACTCCAGCGTTCTTGCCTGGAGAATCCCAGGGACAGAGGAGCCTGGTGGGCTGCCATCTATGGGGTCGCCCAGAGTCGGACATGACTGAAGCGACTTAGCAGCAGCAGCAGCAGCTGGTGGCTCAACTGGTAGAGAATCTGCCTGCAACGCGGGAGACCTGGATTTGATCCCTGGGTTGGGAAGATCCCCTAGAGAAGAGAACAGCTACCCACTCCAGTATTCTGGCCTAGATAATTCCATGGATTGTATAGTCTATGGGGTCACAAAGAGTCAGACATAACTGAGTGACTTTCACTTCACTTCACTTCACTTCAGTATATCTATAGCAAAATGTATGACTATACAATGTGAAATACATAAATAAATAATCAGTTTATAACAAAATTTTTAATCCAATGTCTTAAGACCCCAAACTTAGGAAAAACTGCTCAGTTTCAAAGCTGCTTGGATTTTTGAATTGCAGATAAAAGCTTATGGAATCTATCCCTATTTATAACCAAATATATGTGCCAGGTATATTCTTATGAAAAAATAAGATGGCAAAAATATTCTTATTCTCCATTATTTCATGTTGCTTTAGCAATTTTATAATAAAATAGGTTATAATTTTTCAGGTTATAATAAAATATAACCTGAAAAAAGTGAATAATAAATATTGAAAAGACAGATATAAAATATTATTTGCATTATGATTATACTTAAGAAAAATAAGAGTACTTAACAAAAAACTATTAAATAATTGTAAGAAATACTACAGAAAGATTCCATGTACCCTTTGCCTATTTTCTCATTTGAAACTATAGTACATTATCACAAACAGGGTATCCACATGGTAATATGTAGGGTTGTTGTCGTTGTTCAGTCATTCAGTCATGTCCAACTCTATGCGACCCCATGGACTGCAGCATGCCAGGCTTCCCTGTCCTTCACTAACTCCTGGAGCTTGCTCAAATTCATGCTCATTGGGTCAGTGATGCCATCCAGTCATTTCTACCTCTATCATCCCTTTCTCCTCCTGCCTTCAATCTTTCCAAGCATCAGGGTCTTTTCCAATGAGTTGGCTCTTCACATCAGGTAGCCAGAGTATTGGAGCTTCAGCTTCAGCATCAGTCTTTCCAATGAATATTCAGGGTTGATTTCTCTTAGGATTGACTTGTTTGATCTTGCACTCCAAGGGACTCTCAAGATTCTTCTCCAGCACCACAATTTGAAAGCATCGATTCTTTGGCATTCAGCCTTCTTTATGGTCCAACTCTCACATCCATACATGACTACTGGAAAAACCATAGCTTTGACTGTAAGTAGGATACAGAATATCTTCAACACAAGAGTCTTCCTATTGCCCTTTGCAGGCAGACCCATTTCTCTTCTGACCTCTACTCCTTCCTTAAGCCCAGGTAACTGCTATCAGTTCTCCATTTCTATAATTTACCATTTCATAAATATTAAATAAATGGATTTATATATTATATAATTATTTGAAATGAACCTTTTTCCTTAGAATAATTCTCTAGAGATTCATTCAGATTGTGTATTCATAGTTCATTCTTTTTTTTTTTTTAATTGCTGAGTAGTGCTACATGCTATATATACTTCAGTTTGTTTAAACATGCAACAGTTGAGGACATCTGAGTTGTTTCCAATTTATGTTATTATGAATAAGGCTGCTAAAAACATTTATGTAGAAGTTTTTATGGGACAAAAATTTTCTCTCATTTTGAGATAAGTAGCATTAAACTTGTATATCAATTTGGGGAGAATTGAGCATCATACTACTTCAATATTCCAGTCCATGAACACAGTATGTTTCTTCTTTTATTTAGATCTTCATTCATTTCCTTCATCAGTATTTTATACTTTTCAGCACAGAAGTCTCATAAATGTTTTTATATTTATGTAACTTAAATATTTATAAATATTGTTATTAATTTCAGTGTCTATGTGGTCATTGCAATTGCATAGAAATACACTTGATTTTTTTAATATTTTATTTTATTTATTTATTGGACACACAGCATATGGGATTTTAGTTCCCCAACCAGGGCTTGAATCCATGCTCCCTCCCTCCATTGGGAGCTCAGAGTCTTAACACTGAACCACCAAGGAAGTCTCCACACTTAATTTTTATATGTTTATTTTGTATCCTATGGTCTTTTTGAACCCACTTCTAGTTCTAAGCTTTTTTTGTTGATTCTGATTTCGGAGTCTTAATTCTCTGCATTTTCTGACACAAAGTTAGTGTGGAAGATTAGTGGAGAGCAAGATTAGTGGAGTGGGTTGCCATTTCCTTCTTCAGGGGATCTTCCCAACCCAGGGCTGGAACCCAAATCTCTTGCATTTGCAGGTGGATTGGCTATTGAGCCACTGCTGCTGCTAAGTCGCTTCAGTCGTGTCCCACTCTGTGTGACCCCAGAGACGGCAGCCCACCAGGCTCCCCTGTCCCTGGGATCCTCCAGGCAAGAACACGAGTGGGTTGCCATTTCCTTCTCCAATGCATGAAAGTGAAAAGTGAAAGTGAAAGTGAAGTCATGCCCGACTCCTAGTGACCCCATGGACTGCAGCCTACCAGGCTCCTCCGTCCGTGGGATTTTCCAGGCAAGAGTGCTGGAGTGGGCTGCCATTGCCTTCTCCGATGAGCCACTAGGGAAGCTCTTTAAAGAGAAAGGGCACCTTGTCACTGCTCAATGGGTATGGAAGTCTGGGTCTCTACTGACACCTGGTGGCGGGGGAAGAAATTCCTGGCTCCTACCCACCATGGTGAGGACGAAAGTAGTTTCCCCTGCCTTTGACCACAGTTTTTCCTATTGCGTTTGAAATAAGTAGAGTACTTATCATCTAAAACATTTCTGTCTTACTAAGTTGCACCCTTTCTGGGTCGTTTGGCTAGAGAGAGCACATTTTGGCAGGGGCTTTTGTGTATGAAAAAAGGGATAAAGTGAAAGTCCCTCAGTAGTGTCCAACTCTTTGTGATCCCATAGCCTTCCAGGTTCCCCTGCGCATGGAATTCTCTAGGCATGAATACTAGAGTGGGTAGCCATTCCCTCTTCAAGGGATCTTCCGACCCAGGGATCTAACCAGGATTAGATTACAGGCAGATTCTTTACCGTCAGAGCCACCAGTAAAGCCCTGATTACATTGACACAGCAACCGTTGCGGTAGAAGGCAAAGAGGAACTAAACAGCCTCTTGATGAAAGTGAAAGAAAAAAGTGAAAAAGCTGGCTTCAATCAATATTCAAAAAACTAAGATCATGGCATCTGGTCCCATCAGTTCATGGCAAATAGATGGAGAAACAATGGAAACAGTGACAGAATTTATTTTCTTGGCCTCCAAAATCACCACAGATGGTGACTGCAGCCATGAAATTAAAAGAAGCTTGTCTGCTCCTGGGAAGACAGTCTATGACCAACCTAGACAGCATATTAAAAACCAGAGACATTACTTTACCCACAAAGTTCCATATAGTCAAAGATATGGTGTTTCCAGCTCTATAGTGGTTAATGGTGGCCTCCTCCAAGAGGGCTTATGCCATACCCAGGTCTGCTGCACCCAGAGCCCCTGCCCCCGCAGCAGTCCACTGCTGACCAGTACCTCCTCAGGAGACACCCAAACACAGCTCTGTCTCAGTCTCTGTGGGGTCTCTGGGTCCTGGTGCACACAAGGTATGTATGAGCCCTCTGGGTGTCTCTGGCGGGTATGGAGTTCAATTCTAAATGCGATTTTACCTACTGTCTTGCTGGGGCTTCTCCTTTGCCTTGGACCTGGGGTATTTCCTCAAAGTCGCTCCAGCACCGCCCAGCTGCCACTCCAGCTAGAGCTGGAGCAGAACGGAAGCTGACTATGGCTTGGATCATGAACTTCTTACTGCCAAATTCAGACTTAAATTAAAGAAAGTAGGGGAAACCGCTAGACCATTCAGGTATGACCTAAATCAAATCCCTTATAGCTATACAGTGGAAGCGGGAAACAGATTCAAGGGATTAGATCTGAAAGACAGAGTGCCTGAAGAACTATGGATGGAGGTTCATGACATTGTACAAGAGGCAGTGAACAAGACCATGCCCAAGAAAAAGAAATGCAAAAAGGCAAAATGCTTGTCTAAGGAGGCCTTAAAAACAGTTATGAAAGAGAAGAGAAAGGCAAAGGAGAAAAGGAAAGATAAACCCATCTGAATGCAAAGTTCCAAAGAATAGCAAGGAGAGAGAAGAAAGCCGTCCTTGGCAATCAGTGCAGAGAAATAGAGGAAAACAATAAAATGGGAAAGAGATCTCTTCAAGAAAATTAGAGATACCAAGGGAACTTTTCATGCAAAGATGGGCACAATAAAGGACAGAAATACTATGGACCTAACAGAAGCAGAAGATATTAAGAAGAGGTGGCAAGAATACACAGAACTATGCAAAAAAGATCTTCATGACCCAGATAATCACGATGGTGTGATCACTCACCTAAAGCCAGGCATTCAGGAATGGAAAGTCAAGTGGGCCTTAGGAACCATCACTATGAACAAAGCTGGTGGAGGTGATGGACTTCCAGTTGAGCTATTTCAAATCCTAAAAGATGATGCTATGAAAGTGCTGCACTCAATATGCCAGAAAATTTGGAAAACTCAGCAGTGGCCACAGGACTGGAAAAGGTCAGTTTTCATTCCAATCTCAAAGAAAGTCAGTGCCAAAGAATGCTCAAACTACCACACAATTGCACACATCTCACATGCTAGCAAAGTAATGCTCAAAATTCTCCAAGCCAGGCTTCAACAGTACATGAACTGTGAACTCCATATGTTCAAGCTGTGTTTAAAAAGGCAGAAGAATCAGAGATCAAATTGCCAACATCCGTTGAATCCTCGAAAAAGAGATCCAAAAAACATCTATTTCTGCTTTAGTGACTATGCCAAAGCCTTTGCCTGTGTGGATCACAACAAACTCTGGAAAATTCTTGAAGAGATGGGAATACCAGACCACTTGACCTGCCTCTTGAGAAATCTGTATGCAGGTCAAGAAGCAACAGTTAGAACTGAACATAAAACAACATACTTGTTGCAAATTGGGAAAGGAGGAAGTCAAGGTTATTATTGTTACCCTGCTTATTTAACTTATACGTGGAGCACATCATGAGAAATGCTGTACTGGATGAAGCACAAGCTGGAATCAGGATTGCCAGGAGAAATATCAATAATCTCAGCTATGAGGATGACACCCTTATGGCAGAAAGTGAAGAACTAAAAAGCCTCTGGATGACAGTGAAAAAAGAGAGTGAAAAGGTTAGCTTAAAATTCAGCATTCAGAAAACTAAGATCATGGCATCTGGTCCCATCACTTCATGGCAAATAGATGGGGAAACAGTGGAAACAGTGGCAGACTTTATTTTCTTGGGCTCCAAAATTGCCGGGGTCCAGCCCCGGTGGATCCAGGGTGATTCGAAGGTGGGGACGGAGTCAGCGTCCTAGGAAAAAACTTATTTAATTACAGATATAGAGAGAGATTAGAAACGGATAGTATAGTAGGAAAATTAGTGGAGAAAAAGAGGCTGAATAACTTGGTTTACGTGGAATACCAATCACCACCTACTTAGGTCACAGGCGTCTTTCCATTCTCCAGAAGGAGAGGAGGCACTGAGGCCTCCCCTGTCCGATCTTAGAAGCCCAGAAATAATTAGTAGGCTTGGTGAGTACCCACTCCCCAGATGGGAATTCAGCCAGAAAGGGAAAGAAAGAACGACACGGGGGAATCAGTCTTTCCAGAAACTGATCCCATTTCTTTATTTTTTAGGTTTGCTTATATACCTTTTGTTACATATTCAACAGGGCCCAAAGAATTGGCCCTAAAAATAAAGGAAGGGAGGAATGTGGTGACTCAAAGGCTAAAAAGCAGATAAAACCAATGAGGGTCCTAGAATGCAGGAATGGAAAAACCAAACACATATGGTCCTTCCCTCCCCCATGTTGTAACTTTTAACGGATTTCAGGTCCTCCTGAGCAGTATAACCTATCTCCCCTCCTACCCCACACAGGGAAGGCTGTTCCCCACCCAGTATACATGCCTCATCCAATCAGCAAATGATACACAAGACACCTATTCCATTCCTTTTACTCGTACCCTGGGTATAAAACTGGACTAAAGACTGTTTAGTCTCACTCCCTTGAGCTGGCCCACTGTTCTAACAGCGTCTCCCATTCTTTTTTTCTTTTTTTTAATCTTACATTGAAGAGTAATTGCTTTATAGAATTTTGCTGTTTCTGTCAAAGCTCAACATGAATCAGCCATGCTGCTGCTGCTGCTAAGTCGCTTCAGTCGTGTCCGACTCTGCTACCCCATAGACAGCAGCCCACCAGGCTCAGCCATCCTTGAGATTCTCCAGGCAAGAACACTGGAGTGGGTTATTGTTTAGTCTCACTCCCTTGAGCTGGCCCACTGTTCTAACGGCGTCTCCCATTCTTTTTTTTTTCTTTTTTTTAATCTTACATTGAAGAGTAATTGCTTTATAGAATTTTGCTGTTTCTGTCAAAGCTCAACATGAATCAGCCATGCTGCTGCTGCTGCTAAGTCGCTTCAGTCGTGTCCGACTCTGCTACCCCATAGACAGCAGCCCACCAGGCTCAGCCATCCTTGAGATTCTCCAGGCAAGAACACTGGAGTGGGTTGCCATTCCCTTTTCCAATGCATGAAAGTGAAAAGTCAAAGTGAATCAGCCATAGATATACATATGTCCTCTCCCTTTTGAACCTCCCTCTCATCTCCCTTCCAATCCCACCCCTGTTGATGCAGAGCCACTGTCTGAGTTTCATGAGCCATTCAACAAATTCCCCTTGATATCTGTTTTACATATGGTAATGTAAGTTTCCATGTTACTCTTTCCATACATCTCACCCTTTCCTCCCCTCTCCCCATGTGACTAAGTCTGTTGCTTCTCAGCCTTTTGGCTAAGATCAAGTGTAGTATCTCTTCTTATCAGCATCTCCCACTCTAATAAACTTTATTTCCCTCTCATTCTATATGTCTGGAAATTCTTTTCCAACATGTGCATGGACCACGGCAGTATCTTCTGTATTTGTGTTTGGAGATTCCTTGGTAGGCTGCTGAAAGTTTGGTCATATCTATTTTGATCCTGTAGTGTTCCTAGTGCTCCTATAGTATCTAAAGATAGAAGAATCTCAATAAATGTTTGTTGAATGAATAACAGTGATTGAGCCAATAGATGAGGTTTATTTAATTTTCTGTCCTTTCTAAAATTAGATTAAAAGGAATCTGAGTTGTAAATTCTTGTAAAATTTCTAAATTTTATGCTTTCAGTAATTACTGAAACACAGACCATCAATCAGATGAAACAGGACCTCTGGTAGATCCTTCTCAACAATTAGTACCATTATTATGGAAAAATAACGTGGAAAGTTTTTTGGAAGAGTTTGAACAGGGGCTTCCCTGGTTGCTCAGAGGTTAAAGCGTCTGCCTGCAATGCGGGAGACCTAGGTTTGATCCCTGGTCAGGAAGATTCCTTGGAGAAGGAAATGGCAACCCATTCCAGTATTCTTGCCTGGAGAATCCCATGGATGAGGAGCCTGGTGGGCTACAGTCCACAAGGTCGCGAAGAGTCAGACACAACTGAGCAACTTAACCAACTAACTAATCTTAAATATCTCATAACTTTCATGGGAATTCACTGAGTATGATATTTTGTCTCATTCTTCTTTTTGTTGTGCTTTATTTTATTTTTAATTTTTTGTATATTTAATAGCATAGAGAGCAACTTTATAGAGACATTTTATCACATAAGAAAGGAAAATGTAATGTGTACACATAAGATTCATTCATCACAGTATTTTAGTCAGCAAGGGGAAAAAGGTCTATTCTTCAGAGAAATGATATTTAGGATATTCAGGAGATCTCTCCCAAAATCTTGTACATTTAGATATCTTCACATAGACAGTAAGCAAAATAATCCATATGCTTTGAGCCTAGTTCTCATGCTTTTCTATCTGTTTGGATATTATCTGCCAAGTTTTCTGTTTCAGTAGTGGTATAAATGTTGATAACATGTTTATAATCCTTAGTGTATTTTCCTCTTGGCCCTGTTGTCACATTTGATTCACTGGAGTATTTCCCATGAGCCTTGGCCATATGGTGAATAAAGCAACATTTGCCTCATGTAGGTTAAAATTCATATAGAAATCACATCCAGAAAGGACCGCGGTAACTCCATATCTTGCTTCCCTTCACTGTGTTTGCTCCCATGGCTTCCATGTAAAATGTATCAAGGAAATTTATCTATAGAAATAAGGTAATTCCAAACGTGTTGAGATAGAGTATTCTTAGAAATGCTTGATATCTTATCCTAAAACTGAAACAGTACCAAGTTTTTAAAATAGCTTCAGTCACCTGAAGTGATGCATTTGTACAAAAAGAGGTAAGACTGTAAAGTAAAAGCCAATGACAACTTTTTCTTAGCATTGATTTATACATTCTTAGCTTAACTTTTCATTACATTCAGGTGAATAATTTGGAGTTGCCTTTCCTTTCTGTAAATATCAAGGGTTATGAAGAATGAGCACATTAATACTTTTGGTTTGTCTTACTAATTATTTATTCATTGTTAGAAAATTACTCTTTGAGTTTAGTCCTCCTCATTGAATATATGTTTGATAAATAACACATGCTTCAGTTCAAGCAGAAATAATTTAGAATACCAATTTAACCATTTACTAGCTATATGATTTTGTTTAATATTTATCCTCTCGTTAGCTTATTCAAACATTACACAACACTATTGTAATGAATCTCTTAGATAACTACATAAATCTTAGCATTGTCTCTCAAACAAGTTTCCTCAAAAATGGTTATTGTTTTTCATATTGGGATCATCTTCCTCAAAGGTAATAATTGATTTTATTTTTAGGAATAATATTAAAAATAGTATTTACTCTGGAATACATGCTTTAAAGTTTTTATATAATTTCACTTTTCTTTTAATTAAATTAGCCCTCATAATAATTCCATGAAATAGTATAGTCATGTTCATAGTGGAAAAGAAACCTATAACTCAGAGAGTTGAAGTTTTAATAATTTCTCTTGGAATGAAAATCTCTAATAGTCTCACACATTTTTAACTAAAATTAAGTCCTGATGCCATATTTTTATAAGAATTTATTTCCTTTTTAAGTTAAAAATTACCTTCAGACATAGATAATAGTTAAAATTGAGACAATTAGGAGAGAAGCAACATTTCTAGGAAAATATACAGATTTTGAGAGTGACTTAGGTCTTTACAGTGTTTCCTTCATTATTCCTATTCATACTTATTGATGCTTTGATTTGATTTCCTTTTCCATTAAGAAAGAAACAAGGATTTTTTTTTTTTTAATTAGAGGACTGGAGAAACAGGATTCTGAATTAATTGTAGGACTAGTCAAAGGCAGTCATAAAGTAATAATCTGAAAATAATCTAAATTGACTCATGAGGTTTTTTTTATTTTATTTTATTTTTATTTATTTATTTTTGTTTGTTTGTTTTGCTTTACAATACCTTATTCCATACAGTCATGGTGATGTTCTCCCATGGTATTAGATATCAGCAAACACAATCAGGAGTGGAACAAATCATTCTAAAAAAGATTAAGATTGTTATGCTGTTGCTGCTGCTGCTAAATCGCTTCAGTCGTGTCTGACTTTCTGCAACCCCATAGATATAATCTGAAAATAATCTAAATTGACTCATGAGTTTTTTTTTAATTTTATTTTTATTTATTTATTTTTGTTTGTTTGTTTTGCTTTACAATACCTTATTCCATACAGTCATGATGATGTTCTCCCATGGTATATCAGCAAACACAATCAGGAGTGGAACAAATCATTCTAAAAAAGATTAAGATTGTTATGCTGTTGCTGCTGCTGCTAAGTCGCTTCAGTCGTGTCTGACTTTCTGCAACCCCATAGAGGACAGGCTTGCCCATCTTGGGGTTCTCCAGGCAAGAATACTGGAGTGGATTGCCGTTTCCTTCTCCAGTGCAGGAAAGTGAAAGTGAAAGTGAAGTCGCTCATTCGTGTCTGACTTGTAACAACCCCATAGACGGCAGCCCACTAGGCTCCTCTGTCCATGGGATTTTCCAGGCAAGAGTACTGGAGTGGGGTGCCATTACCTTTTCCAAGGGTTGTTATAAAACACAGCTACTACCCAAGATATCAAATTTAAGAAATATTCTGTTCTCTTCTGTGACAAATTATTCTAGCTTATAAACCTAACACCAAGATAAAGATCCTCAAGTGAAAGGAAAAGATAACGAAGTGGAATACTATGTAGTATGCAAAGGGTGCAAACTGCCTTGAGGATATATGTGTTCATAGAATTACTTACGATTTCCTTAGGAGTCAAAGTTTTGAAGAGAAAATTCAGTACTCATAGAGAATGTGAGAAGCTAATTTGTTTCCAACTGTGGAATTTAGAGAGCTTCCCACTCATGTCTCACAATTTATATAAAATAAGGAATGCAATTTTTTAAATTGGTGAATTTGGGGAATGCTAATGATCTTTTCTCAAAGAAGCCATGCTTACAATTTACTATGGAATAGCATATGTATCCTGAAAATCACTTCCAGTTATCTTATTTAACACAATGGCCAGCATTTGTTTATCATATAGGTTAATTTTCACTTTCAATGAGCAACATGCCCGTTTCGACAATGAGATCCAAGACACTGCTGCTAAGTCACTTCAGTCGTGTATTGACTCTTTGAGACCCCATGGACTGTAGCCTGCCATGTTCCTTTGTACATGGGAATTCTCCAGGCAGTAATACTGGAGTGGATTGCCATGCCCTCCTCCAGGGGATCTTCCCAACCTAGAGATGGACCCCATATCTCTTATGTCTCCTGAATTGGCAGGCATGTACTTTACCACCAATGCCACCTGGGAAGCCCTTATCCAAGACACTGTTGCTGCTAAGTCGATGCAGCCATGTCCGACTCTTTAGGACCCCATAGACGACAGCCCACCAAGCTCCCCCGTCTGTGGGATTTTCTAGACAAGAACACTCAAGTGGGTTGCTATTTCCTTCTCCAATCCAAGACACTATAATTAATTAAGAAGAAAGGGACAGAAAGGAATATGTAACTTGTTATCCTAAGATCCATGGGACTAAGGGAAAAAAATATGAATGAGTTGTAAGGAAAAAGAAGTCTGAAATGATGTTTTAGAAATTTGGATATATTCTTCACTACTTTACCAAAAACATTCTAGGAATGGTTAACACCTCACATTCCAGAAATGGTTTACAGATCAGAGTCATACAGAGTTGTTAATAACAGATGATTGTTGTTAAATGAGAACAATGACTTTTATATTTGTGAATATGTATCAAATTCTGGGTTGCCTGAATTTATTGAGGGAACTCAGCTTCTTTTTAACATAAATGCATTATTATTACTGTTAATTGGAATGACAAAATAAAAGTTTTCATTGCTATTTCATGTTTATACTAATACACCAACAAAATAGAGATTCTATTAAAAGAGTATAATGTAGATGCTTCTCAGGTGGCACAGTTGGTAAATAATCTGTTCGCCAGTGCAAGATTTGCAAGAGACTTGGGTTCAGTACTTGGATGGGGAAGATCCCCTGAAGTAGAAGATGGCACCTTCACTCCAGCATTCTTGCCTGGAAAATTCTATGGGCAAGGGAGCCTGGTGGGCTACAGTCAATGGGGCTGCAAAGTGTTGGACATGGCTGAGAAACAGAAATGGAGAGAGAATACTAATAACATTTAGATGGGCGAAATTTTGAAGAAAAAATATTCTCTGGAAGGTAATGTTTGTTTTCAGATATTTATACACTTTGGTTGAGAGCTTAGCTGAGGAGCCAATGGATCAAAACTACCATCTGTGGGATTATGACTGAACACATCTAAGTCAGAATCCTGCCCATGCAGAATGACACAGCAGCATCACAGGAGCCTTGATTGGCCTTGGATAGCTGGTCCCTCAACATCCCTGCTGGCAGGCCTCCACCGTGGTCCCTAAGGGAGCATCTCCCTGTGCTTTGGGACCAGGGTCATGTGCAGAGAGCCCTTTTTCCTGGGACACTGGGTACAGCCAGAAAGGTAGTCACCCCTTCAACCATCACAGCACCCCAATATGTAGGGAACCTGGTGCTAAACCATTCATAGATGACCTAATTCTGGTTTGGGATTTCCTATGTAGCAGAGCAGCTCCGTTGCTCTTATCTACTGAAAGCTTCAATAATTTGGCCAATTGATGCCAATAGCTGACTCATTGGAAAAGACTATGATGCTGGGAAAGATTGAGGGCAGAAGGAGAAGAGGATGTCAGAGGCATGGTATCACCATGGTATCACCATGGCATGATGACATGGATGGCATGGGTGGCACCACCAATGCAATATACATGAACTTGAGCAAACTCTGGGAGATGGTGAGGGTCAGGGAAGCCTGGTGTGCTGCAGTCCCCCGGGTCACAATGAGTCAGACACGACTTGGTGACTGAACAAGTCACCAATATTTTGGTTTCCTTAACTCATAATACAGATCCAATCTACTAAATGTCCATTCTGCCTCCTGTCTTGACTGTCTAATATATGAGAAGACTGCTGAAGTAAATCCATTGTCTAGATTCCTTTATTCCATCATCTGGGGCTTAAAAAGAGGAGTATGAGGTTGAAAGGTTAATATGAGTGTGAGTGGAAACTTAGAAATCTGTCACGTTGTTAAAGATTTCATTCCAATGACTTTTATTTTGGAGACATATCCACTGGGTGACTTTTTCCTGACACATTTAGGTTTTCTATATTACACTGGAGAATAACCATTCAAGGAATCAGCTGACACAAACTAGGATAGGATGATTTTACGGGGCTTGAAAAAAGACGAAGTCGGTGTGTATGCCCAGCAGTGGGATCGCTGGATCATAAGGCAGTTCTATTTGCAATTTTTTAAGGAATCTCCACACTGTTTTCCATAGTGGCTGTACTAATTTGCATTCCCACCAACAGTGTAAGAGCGTTCCCTTTTCTCCACACCCTCTCCAGCATTTATTGCTTGTTGACTTTTGCATCGCAGCCATTCTGACTGGTGTGAAATGGTACCTCATTGTGGTTTTGATTTGCATTTCTCTGATAATAAAGAAAAAAGACGAAGTCTTTCCCGACAGGAGGCAATCCTCTAAGAGTTGGGGGCTGGGGCATTTTACAAGTCAACAGGTAGCAGTTATTTTACTGTATTTCCTAGGTTTTAGAAAGATCTAGGTTATAATCCCTGCTTTTTCAATTCAGGTGTGTGATTTGGATAAGATTTTTAAAAATTATTTCTGCTCTGATTCCAACCTGTAAATTAGGGATTATATAAACATATATTCTATGTGAAACACACATGCTGGCATATGGTAAAAACTTACTTTAAAGTAAGTTACCAGTGTTTTATAGTTTTCTACATATAGGTCTTTAGTTTCTTTAGGTAGATATATTCCTAAGTATTTTATTCTTTTCGTTGCAATGGTGAATGGAATTGTTTTCTCAATTTCTCTTTCTGTTTTCTCATTATTAGTGTATAGGAATGCAAGGGATTTCTGTGTGTTGATTTTATATCCGGCAACTTTACTATATTCATTGATTAGCTCTATAATTTTCTGCTGGAGTATTTAGGGTTCTCTATGTAGAGGATCATGTCATCTGCAAACAGTGAGAGTTTTACTTCTTCTTTTCCAATTTGGGTTCCTTTTATGTCTTTTTCTGCTCTGATTGCTGTGGCCAAAACTTCCAAAACTATGTTGAATAGTAGTGGTGAAAGTGGGCACAGTTGTCTTGTTGTGACTTTAGGAGAAATGCTTTTAATTTTTCACCATTGAGGATAATGTTTGCTGGGGGTTTGTCATATATAGCTTTTTATTATGTTGAGGTATGTTCCTTCTATTCCTGCTTTCTGGAGAGTTTTTATCATAAATGGATGTTGAATTTTGTCAATAGCTTTCTCTGCAGCTATTGAGATAATCATATGGCTTTTATTTTTCAATTTGTTAATGTGGTGTATTACATTAATTAATTTGTGGATATTGAAGAATCCTTGCATCCCTGGGATAAAGCCCACTTGGTCATGGTGTATGATCTTTTAAATGTGTTGTTGGATTCTGATTGCAGGAATTTTCTTAAGGATTTTTGCATCTATGTTTATCAGTGATATTGGCCTGTAGTTTTCCTTTTTTGTGGCATCTTTGCCAGGTTTCGGTATTAGGGTGATGGTGGCCTCATAGAATGAGTTTGGAAGTTTACCTTTCTCTGCAATTTTTTGGAAGAGTTTGAGTAAGATAGGTGTTAGCTCTTGTCTAAACTTTTGGTAGAATTAAGCTGTGAAGCCGTCTGGACCTGGGATTTTTTTTTTTTTTTTTTTAATTATTGTCTTTTGCCTTTTTTTTCTTTTAATTTTACTTTATTTTACTTTACAATACTGTATTCATTTTGCCATACATCAACATGAATATGTCATTGCTGGAGTGGGTGTGGAGAAAAGGGAACCTTCTTACACTGTTGGACCTGGGCTTTTGCTTGCTGGAAAATTTCTGATTACATTTCAATTTCCGTGCTTGTGATGGGTCTGTTAAGATTTTCTATTCTTCTTGATTCAGTTTTGGAAAGTTGTAGTTTTCTAAGAATTATTCCATTTCTTCCACGTTGTCCATTTTATTGGCATATATTGCTGATAGTAGTCTCTTATGATCCTTTGTATTTCTGTGTTGTCTGTTGTGATCTCTCCCTTTTCATTTCTAATTTTATTGATTTGATTTTTTTCCCTTTGTTTCTTGATGAGTCTGGCTAATGGTTTGTCAATTTTATTTATTCTTTGAAAGAATCAGCTTTTGGCTTTGTTGATTTTTGCTATGGTCTTTTTTTTTTTGCATTTATTTCTGCCCTAATTTTTAAGATTTCTTTCCTTCTACTAACCCTGGGGTTCTCCATTTCTTTCTTTTATAGTTGCTTTAAGTATAGAGTTAGATTATTTATTTCACCTTTTTCTTGTTTCTTGAGGTATGCCTGTGTTGCTATGAACTTTCCCCTTAGCACTGCTTTTACAGTGTCCCACAGGTTTTGGGTTGTTGTGTTTTCATTTTCATTCATTTCCATGCATATTTTGATTTCTTTTTTTGATTTCATCTGTGATCTGTTGGTTATTCACTGTGGGGTTTCCTGAGGCTTGATCACGCCTTTGCGTATGCCAAGCCTCCTTCCTCATGACCTTTGCCATGGGTGGAGTTCCTAACGCTGGTCCCCGGCAAAAAGTAACATAGGTTTTCATTATTGTTATTGTTTTGACTTCATTTCTTTCCTGATATCTGCTCCAACACTAGGCTTAAGTGTGTTAATCAGTAGTCTGGTTCTGCAGATCTGTTAAATTAATGTTGATTGCCCAGTAGGTATTTATTGATGTGTTAAGTGCTATCAGAAACTTTAAAAAAACTCTTCTTAGAGAACTGGAAAAACAAAGCAATAAGGAATGATAATCTATTTACAGAATTATAAAGAAATATATATCTTTGCATGATTGAAATGTCCCATTTCATCTCTTTCCTTCCTTTATTCATATTTTGTTGAATTTCCTATCCAAACATACACAGATATACAGAGTCACTCAGGAAAGTTCCAGTAATTATGGACATAGTAAAAACAATAAAACTCTTAAGAGGCTAGCTTCAATATTAATATATCTATGATATGGTAGTGAATAATTAATTCTAAAATTAGTAAGATGAACTCAATGCTAGATGAGGATGAATATTGGCTGAAATATTTTAGGACCATTTTATAGAAGAGGCAGAGTTTTAACTGAGCAATAAATAATGGATAGAATTTGGTTATGAAAAAACAAATGAGAACGGCATGAACAAAAATGTGGAGAAAGAAAAGGCCAACAGGGAGATAAATAGATGAGCAGTACAGAATGGAGATTAGTGTTTAGAAATGAAATTGGAAGAGTATGAGTCATGCTTTTGGAGAGTCTTAATTCCAGTTTAGGAATTAAGATATAGCTTTTCTGAAGAAGCCAAACATTTATGAATGTGATACCCTTATTGCCAATTTAAAGACAACTTTTCCTAAACGTGTAAGTATACACACATGTTCACAAGCACAAGGATGCACATATTGGTTATTGCTATAGTAATTCAAAATTCAACATGAGCTGCCACCATCCATGTTTCAAAGACCAGAATAGTTATTTTTCACTGATGAAGTGAACTGAGACCATCTTAAAAAATGATGGATGGGTGTTGACCAAAATCATGATGGTCTCAGATACCCCTCTAGTGCCAGCACATCCTAAGCAGCAGTAGGATGTGATATGTTTCATGTAATAATCATCAAGCAGTGACACCTGATAAATTTTAAAAAGTGCTTTCAAATGTTACTATAATTTTGAAAATGAACATACTTCACAATAGAATTCCAGCTTGTCTACTAGTTGATGAGGTTTCTAAGCTCTTAAAAGAAAGTGATTAACCTAATTAATTTAATACCTAAGAATAAAGGAGGCTCTAAATTATCCTGCCTTCAGTATTATTATATGCATTATATATATTATTACAGTATACTTCATGTTTCATTTATGTATATAATTAACCAAAAATATTGTCTTCTTTTGTGGTCATTAAATTACCTTTGGGCTGTGGATTTTAGCTAGAGAGTTAATCAATATTAGAATCGACACTTGTTCCTGAGTTATACCTATTATAAAAAATGAAGCCTAGATTTGTGCCCTCAGAAAATGAAGATCATGGCATCCAGTCCCATCATTTCATGGGAAATAGATGGGGAAACAGTGGAAACAGTGTCAGACTTTATTTTGGGGGGCTCCAAAATCACTGCAGATGGTGATTGCAGAAATTAAAAGACGCTTACTCCTTGGAAGAAAAATTATGACCAACCTAGATAGCATATTCCGGAGAAGGCGATGACACCCCACTCCAGTACTCTTGCCTGGAAAATCCCATAGACGGAGGAGCCTGGTAGGCTGCAGTCCATAGGGTCGCTGAGAGTCGGGCACGACTGAGTGACTTCACTTTCACTTTTCACTTTCATGCATTGGAGAAGGCAATGGAAACCCACTCCAGTGTTCTTGCCTCGAGAATCCCAGGGACGGGGAAGCCTGGTGGGCTGCCGTCTATGGGGTCACACAGAGTCGGTCACGACTGAAGTGACTTAGCAGCAGCAGATAGCATATTCAAAAGAGAGACATTACTTTGCTGACTAAGGTCCGTCTAGTCAAGGCTATGGTTTTTCCTGTGGTCATGTACAGATGTGAGAGTTGGACTGTGAAGAAGGCTGAGCGCCTAAGAATTGATGCTTTTGAACTATGGTGTTGGAGAAGACTCTTGAGAGTCCCTTGGACTGCAAGGAGATCCAACCAGTCCATTCTGAAGGAGATCGGCCCTGGGATTTCTTTGGAAGGAATGATGCTGAAGCTGAAGCTCCAGTACTTTTGCCACCTCATACGAAGAGTTGACTCATTAGAAAAGACTCTGATGCTGGGAGGGATTGGGGGCAGGAGGAGAAGGGGACGACAGAGGATGAGATGGCTGGATGGCATCACTGACCCCATGGGCGTGGGTCTGGGTGAACTCCGGGAGTTGGTGATGGACAGGGAGGCTTGGCGTGCTGCGATTTATGGGGTCGCAAAGAATTGGACATGACTGAGCGACTGAACTGAACTGAACTGAGCATATATTTATAAAATATCACTTATAAAGAAATCTTTAGGGTTAACTGAATGGCATTGTGTTCAGAAAACCCTTTGGTAAATTTTTCATTCTCTTACAGGAATCATGCCTGCATTGTTTGTGGTTTTCAGTCACTAATATTTTTAAAAAGCGAATTATATGTAAAAGATCACATCCTAGAGGTAATGGACTAGAGAGTGAAGTAAAAATCTAAGGCTATTTCTGCTCCGGGTTCTTTATGACTTCAGGTAAACTAAGAAACAGACTTCCCATGTGGGACAGTAGTAAAGAATCTGCCTGCCAGTTTAGGAGATGCAGATATCTGGGTCGGGTATATCCCCTGGAGGAGGAAATGGCAACCCATTCCAGTATTCTTGCCTGGAAAATCCATAAGCAGGGAAGCCTGACAGGCTAAATCCATAGGGTCACAAAGAGTCAGACACGACTGAGCAACTGAGCACCCACACGAACTAAGAAACACACTTAAGCAATCTCTGATTAGTGAACTAGTAATTGTAAAGTCATCTTAGTCATTTGTTTTCCTAATACTACTTGAAACCTCCCCTTCGATTTTCCATCCCTTGCATATTTTCTATATTGATTCATCCTTCCAACACTATTCATTATTTAATAGTCTTTATTTCTTTGCTGTTTTAAAAGTTCATATTATATTTATACATGGGCCTCTTCTGATCTCTTTGTTCTCTCCATCTCCCTTGCCCCGGAGAGGATGAGGCGTTTATTTTTGTCTTTGACATCCTTCTATCTCTTTGCAAAGCCTGACTCTTCTGACTGGGGGCACTGAGAGGGCATCTGAAGGACCACTGGTGAACTCTTTTCACCATTGTGTCAGTCAGATTCTCACTCAAAAGAGATGTCGCACTGAACCTGAGACCAGGAAGAAGAGGGGCGCAGATTTTGATGAGGAACTATAAATTTCTGCAACCTAGGGTAAATATGCTTTAAAAGTTATGTTGAATAAATCAGTCAATCCTTTGGATTACAACTTATATATGAAATAACCTGGGAAAGCAACAGCCACTGTTGTTGAAAGTTGTACAAGAATCCAAATGAAACCAAATGCCAATGTCCAGAGGGATTGTGATCTTTTAGCTCCTGTTTCTGAAAACGTTTTCTTGCACCTTTAGAGCTCTTGAAAGCTAAAATTTCCTTCAGATATCTCGGCCCCTGAAGGACTAGTGAGGCACTTATCTTGGGGCCATGTAGTGATCGTGCTCTGATTTAGTTCTGGCTTTTCTCAGTGTAGCCAGACTAGGTTGCCTTAGGTATTTGCTGATCACTTGAGATGGTGAAGCTCAATCACTTCATGTCCAGCAGTGCCTGCCTATGTGTTGCTGCCAGGCCAACACTACCCCATTCTAATCTTTGAGGTACTTTAGGTGAGATCTTGAGTAATATAGGCCCAATTACAAAGGAGAAATCAAGTGCTAGAGGCCAGATACATATTTCAGAAACAATGCAGGGCAAAGCAGGGAGAAATACAGATAAGAAATGGAGGCAGGCCTAAGTGTGACCATAAACAAGTTATTCAATAACTGCCAGTCTCTGTGAGGTTACTTTTTAAAGATCAGGTTTTTTCCCAGCCATGTTAATTGACACATGTTCTGGTTACTACTAAAAACTGATAAGAAGGTGGTTTATAGCATTGATGGAGGCCACAAGAAAGTGTAGGCATCCAGGATGACCTCAGTGTTTGAGAGACCCATCTTATCCTCTCTTTATTCAGGCTGTTCTTTCTTCCCCACTTTTGCATGCTACTGGAACAGAAATGACTGGAAAGTACACAAAACCGAGCAATGTGGCTTTAAATATCACTTTGCAGAATTTCTCAAAGTCATCTCACCCATTGTCACATTAACATTAGAATTCTGACCCATTTACAGATCAGTAACCATCACAGATGATGGGAGCCCAGCCTTAGTCCTGACTTTGCCACCACTTCACCAAGCTTGGACAGTTTCCGTGTATTAACTTAGGCATATAATATAGATGCTTTTAAAGGCCCATATGATCTGTGATGTGAACTAACAATTCACTAATGCAAAATTATGGAGAAAAACTCAAGTCATACTTCTCTCATTTGTCTCTTTCAAGATTTTCTTTCATTCATTCTGGCAGAATATATATATTCACAATATGGCCACAGGACCAGGCAAGAGGATGAAGCAGTGGGTGGATCTGTCTTTTTTACATCAGAATAATGTGCCTTGAAAGCTGGGTCACAGGAGTTCATCTTGGCCATATTGTAAGATTCAAGGAAAGAGAAAGTGATTCAGAAAAGTGAAGTCACTAGTTTAAGGTTAAATACTGGCAAACTCAATAGCAGTATCCATTCTTTTTTTTTTTTTTGAGTTCATCTTTTTATTGTGGTAAAATGTACATAACATAAAATTTACTATTTAAAAAATTTTATATGTGACATTGAGTGGAGTTACATATATCCACATTTTCAGTGTTCTGTGGTGGCCTAAATGGGAAGGAAATCCAAAAAAGAGGGGATATATGTATATGTAGAGCTGATTCAACTTGCTGTACAGTAGAAACTAACACACAATTTAAAGCAATTGTACTCCAATGAAAAGTAATTAAAAAAAAACACATATTCACATTGGCTTAGGAGCAGTATCTTATGTGTTCAGGCTGCTATAGCAAAATACCCTAGGTTGGGTGACTTATAAGTGTTATAACTTATCAGAGTTCTGAAGGCTGAAGGTCTGAGATCAGGTGCCAGTATGGTCTAGTGACGACCATCTTCTGGGTTCCAGACTTCTGCTTGTACCCTCACATGGTGGGAGGGGAGAGGGAGTTGTTTCAGGCCTTCTCTTTTTTTTAAAGTTTACTTATTTTTTTAATTGAAGGATAATTGCTTTACAGAATTTTGTTGTTTTCTGTCAAGAGGGCCTTCATATAAGGGCACTAATTCCACTCATAAGAACTCTGCCTCACAGCTTAATCACCTCACTGAAGCCCCATCCCAATGCCATCACCCTGTGCATTAGAATTTCTACATGAGAATTTAGGGGGAACACAAATATTTAGCCTATAGCAAGTATGAAATAGAGCACATGTTTTTAAACTATGAATTTTGTGATATCTGTCTTTCTTTTTTAAAAATGTCTTTAATAGATCAAGAGTACAAATGAGGCCAGGGAACCCCTCAGAGAGCCCTTTAATATTTGAAACAGCTAGCCATCTTCTTCATTACTTGATTGTTATTGGTCAGAGTTATATGCTGAGTATTGAGGGAATATAGGCATGAAACAAAACACAATTGCTATTATAATGAAATGAAAAGTGGAGTCACCTTTGATAGTGAAAATCTAATCAATTATTATTCAAGTTGCTATTATTTATACATTACAAAAACATTTATCTGGTGGATATCAGTAGACCAAAAGGAAAAGTGTGTTCTAAAATATCAAATGTCGAAAATTTAACCACATCCTCAGTTACCCTAACTTGCTTATTGTCTACATTTTGACATGTTCCAATTCAACTGACTATGGATAGGTAAGATGGCAGTCATAGTCTGGTTTTGAATAAAAACTTGAAGTGATAAGCTTTTAAGGTTTTTTTTTAATAAAAAGCATTATTTCTATTAGTAATAAAGCAACAAACAGTAAAGGCATAAAATATTACACATTATCACAAACCCAAATCAGTGTCAGCACCATTTTTATTCTTACATTCATTCACAATATTTGTTTGAAAAGCAGAAACTCAACTTCTTTAAAGACAGATTTTCCATACACCGTACTCATTCCTCTATCATAGTTGGGACATTCTAACTGTGTGATGTCTGTCCTTACGTCCTACTCTGCTGGCTGTTGTTTTTGTATATTGAAAACAGTATAGTACATTAACAACCAAGTGTTTAAGCAAGGGCCACAAATCATACATATGGTAACTTTATCTGTAGACAGATTTAGCGAAACTTGATAGAATTATTAAAGTTTATACTGAAAGGAAAAATCTTTAGTTATAATTATTGAGAATTAAGTGTTAATTAACCACAAAGTGACTCAAGCTACTGTTAAACAGTTTCATCAGTTTATAGTCAGAAAGTGATAGTTCTTTCAGAAAAATAAGATGCTGATTGTTACCATTTACACATAGAAATAAAAATTATTATAATTCAAAATACAAAAACCTCATACAATCCTTAGACTATATTAAAATGTTTTAAATATTGTTTATAATGTGGCAATAGCAAAAAGTTCAGAAAGCCTCTTTATAAAATTATGGAGTATTTTCTTCTTCCTTAGGTAGTTTCTACATGTGTATCAACACTACATGAATGCAAATATTTAGATATAAAGAAAAACCCTGTAAAGCCAACATCACAATTATGTTTTAAAACCATGTCTCTTTTACTGCTCTTAAATGAATTGTAAATGTTTAATTGCAGCTTACACAAAATGACTCTGTTTTGGAAGCAGCATGTAATCAGAGTACTAAAATGCTTCCCCTCTTGTAATGCACAGTGGTGTCTTAAATAACAGATCCTCTGAGAATAAAGTTGGTCTTGGAATCTGGCCATGCCAGTATTCAGCTGGGAGCAGTGATGGATGACAAGGAGGATGTGGCAGAATAATTTTAATTTATTTTTTGTGTGGGAGTGCCAGAACTTGAGCAAACATAAGAAGAACACTATTTCCCTCCATTCTAGTTTTAAGATTCTGTTACCTGAAAATGGAGGATCTGCCTATCTCTTTTGCCATTAGCAATGATAGATTCTGTGCTGCTAGGCAAGGGATCATCCCAGAACAGAAAAGAATGGCAAGCCAAGTGTTCTGAGTAAACTTGGTTGATGGTTGGTGGTGGTTCAGTTGCTAAGTTGTGTTCGACTCTTGCGACCCCATAGACTGTAGCCTGCCAGGCTCTTCTGTCCATAGGGTTTTCAGGGCAAGAGTACTGGAGTGGGCTGCCATTTTCTTGGAGTGGAATAAATAATAATAACAGGTCCCACTTTTGAACACAGACTCTGTGTCAAGCACTGTGAAATTGGGTTTATTATTCCAACAAACTTATATGGATATTATTGTCTCCCCTTTTCTTATCAAGTCAGAACAATTCATTGAGGTTGAATAAATTGTCCTAGCTCACAAAACTATGAGATAGATAAGTATACTGGGAATCTATCCTGTGTCTGTATGACTCAAGAGCTCTGGCTTTTTCCTCTGTACTGTGTACTGTGTACATGGTGCTGAGATTTAGAATATATTTAGCTAAATGTTGTTTTTACACTCACTAGTTTTCTGAAACTGAGGGGTAGTATTGGTATATAATTTTTATAATGATTTTTCTGCTTCTCTCATATAGTATATTATACTAAATATCTCACTTGCCTTCAGCCTTGATATTTATTCATATTCTCCTTTAGGACTGCTATTACTGTCTCCCAAGACCAAAGACCTTGTGAGTTAGATATGATCCAGTCTGTCTTAAGCACCTTAGAGAGAAAAGTAACCTTTTTGTCATCAGGAGATTTAAGCCTGCTTTTATACTTAAAAATGGAAGTCTTGAGAAATTTCCTGCCTTCAGATCTGTTGTACAAAGTGAGGAAGCCTTGGTCATTCCTGCCACGTTGTATATCTTCAAGGGATTTCTGTAATCCTCATACCTGCTATCTTTCATTGCTACTCCTTTTCCTCATCTGATAGCCCCAGGCATTTTCTAGCAGGGATGGATGCACTGTATCACATGCTATTCAACATCTTTCAGCTATGTCTCATGGGATTCCTAATTAGAACTCCCCTTCTTACTATATAGAGCTAAGAAAAAGTTACAAGAAATCCCACACACTCAGCTAGCAAAACCGTAGATCATTTCTGTGTACTGTCAAGGGTCAAAGAAGTGCAAGAAACCCAGATATAACCCTACCTGTTAGAGAAAAGGCATTTATACACAAAGATCTGTGGAGTCTAGATGATGACTGAATAGCCAATTTCAAGGTCTATAAGAAATTAAAATACAAAAAACCTGAACTTGTCAAAAAAATAGCAAGATCTTATCCCTTACAGAGAAAGAATTTGAGATGAAATAATACCAGTGATGTAAATCTACTGGGAAGAGGAGGTTATTTTCACCTGCCCAACCCTTATATTATATTGTTCTGTTGATGAACCACAGGTCAGGATGTCTGGAGGCAGTACTGGCTAATGGAAAGAGCTATTGCCTTGAAGTCTGAGTTCACAGGTTTAGGTCATAGCTCTATCATGTATTTAGCTCTGTGAAACAAATGCCTTATTTCCTTTGAGCCTCCATTTACATAGCTGTAAGACAGAACTTTCCTGGTGGTTCATATGGTAAAGAATCTGCCTGCATTGTAGGAGACCTGGGTTTGATCCCTGGGTTGGGAAGATTCCCTGGAGAAGGGAATGGCAACCCACTCCAGTTTTCTTGTCTGGATAATTCCATGGACATAGGAGTCTGGTGGGCTACAGTCCATGGGATGACGAAGAGTTGGACATGACTGAGTGACTAACAATCAATCACAAGACAGACAATGCTGGAAAAGATTGAAGGCAAAAGGAGAAGGGGGCAGTAGAGAAGGAGATGATTAGAAAGCATCACTGACTCAATGGACACGAATTTGAACAAACTCTGGGAGATAGTGAAGGACAGAGGAGCCTGGAGTGCTGAGTCCATGGGGTTGCAGAGAGTCCGACATGACTTGGCAACTGAACAACAACAGCAAGACAGAACAGTAAAACATTACCTTCTTCACAGGCATTTGTAAGAATAAACTGAGGTATGGGTAATATATGGAAAATCACTTTGTTAATTGTAAGATAGTGCTAACATAACTGGCTGCATAATCTGTGGAGTCCAGTGCAAAATAAAAATACTGGCCCCTTGTTCAAAAACTATTAAAAATTTCAAGGGACATTGATAGCAGAGCCTTAAATCAAATAGAGTTCTTCTAAGAACAGGGCCCTGTGTGACTACGTAAACTGTATGGCCACATAGCCAGCCCTGAGTGTTTATAATAGTACAGGATACCTCTCCTTGCTCCACTTGTCCTACTGCAGCTATAAGCATTGAGAGAGTGTCCACTTTTATTGGGTAGCAAGAGAGTTTTGTCTTTTTGATGTTCTGTTTGTAATTCATTTCCCCATAGAAGCAGGTGTTCAGGAATGATACAAGTGCACAGGAGGTTAGTTATCACCATATCTCTGGTAGTGCTCAGTCTTTAAGTTGTGTCTGACTCTTTGCAGCCCCTTGGACTATAGTTCCCCAGGCTCCTCTGTCCATGGAATTTCCAGGCAAGATACTGGAGTGGGTTGCCATATCCTCCCATGGATCACACCCGCCTCCTGTGTTGGCAGGCAGGTCCTTTACCATTAGCGCCACCTTTTGGAACCCCACACTTCTGGTAGAGTAGGAGTTAGACTTGATTTAAGCGATTCTTCCTTATGATGGTTAATTGTTAATGGTTACATTTTCCATGGGAATTGGAATGCACGACTTTTCACTTTGCAGCTTTTAGAACACAGCCTACTCTTCAGTAGGGAACTTTCTGTGCTTCTCTCCAGCAGACCAGCTGCTCCATTAGGAGAGAATATGGTAGTTGCCTGAAAAATTCCAGCTCAGCTTTCTCTCCCAGAATATTTGACCCTTCCACAGGGAAATCATTAGTTATCCATTTGTGCCCAGAGTTGCCAGAGCACTAATAAAGTCTCTGGAAAGTTGTGGTATAGACTCAGAAGAAGATAAACAAGAAGTGGGAAAAATCCAATAACTTGATTCCCCTATGGAATGGCACAAAATTATATACTGTAACCAGGGTTTCTTTCTAGTCTACTTTTAAATAAAATTTCATAAGCTTCTTTAGGTCAGCAAGATTTTTTCTTGCCACTCAACAAAAAAATATTTATTTTTAGAAGATTTACATTGCCTGATATCTCTTGCACAAACACAAATCGTGTTTTCTTCCTTAGTATTTTACACGCCAAGTATTTACAGACTTATTTGGTGTTTCTCAGTAACCACAAAGACTAATTTCTGTGCAAATAAGGTGTTTTTTTTTTTCACCCCCCCATCAGTCAGTCTTGCCATTCATCACCATTACTCATCTTGGAACAGGTTCCTGTCTCACCCGCTCTGTGTTGCTGAACTGGTCCAAAGAGAATGAAAACTTTTGGTTCTTTAGCTATGCATATCTCTGGATTTTATTTTGAAATGGCCTCTCAATAATTTCGGCCATTTTTTTTTTTCCTGCCAAGGTTACTGTTATGCAGTATACATATATATATATGTGTGTGTGTGTGTATATATATGTATGTATGTATATATGTGTGTATATATATATATATATATATATATATACTGGGTACCAGTCAGGATTAGCTAGAAAGCGTTGGTTCAGTTCAGTTCAGTCGCTCAGTCGTGTTCGACTCTTTGCGACCCCATGAATCGCAGCAAGCCAGGCCTCCCTGTCCATCACCAACTCCCGGAGTTCACTCGGACTCACGTCCATCGAGTCAGTGATGCCATCCAGCCATCTCATCCTCGGTCATCCCCTTCTCCTCCTGCCCCCAATCCCTCCCAGCATCAAAGTCTTTTCCAATGAGTCAACACTTTGCAAGAAGTGGCCAAAGTACTGGAGTTTCAGCTTTTGCATTATTCCTTCCAAAGAAATTCCAGGGCTGATCTCCTTTAGAACGGACTGGTTGGATCTCCTTGAGTCCAAGGGACTCTCTAGAGTCTTCTCCAACACCACAGTTCAAAAGCATCAATTCTTCGGAGCTCAGCCTTCTTCACAGTCCCAACTCTCACATCCATACATGACCATTGGAAAAACCATAGCCTTGACTAAATGGACCTTAGTCGTCAAAGTAATGTCTCTTCTTTTGAATATGCTATCTAGGTTGGTCATAACTTTTCTTTCAAGGAGTAAGCGTCTTTTAATTTCATGGCTGCAATCACCATCTGCAGTGATTTTGGAGCCCCCCAAAAATAAAGTCTGACACTGTTTCCCCACCTATTTCCCATGAAGTGATGGGACCAGATGCCATAATATTCATTTTCTGAATGTTGAGCTTTAAGCCAACTCTTTCACTCTCCTCTTTCACTTTCATCAAGAAGCTTTTTAGTTCCTCTTCATTTTCTGCCATAAGGGTGGTGTCATCTGCATATCTGAGGTTACTATTTCTCCCGGCAATCTTGATTCTAGCTTGTGTTTCTTCCAGTCCAGCATTTCTCATGATGTACTCTGCATATAAGTTAAATAAGCAGGGTGACAATATACAGCCTTGACATACTCCTTAACAGTATCCAAATCAGAACGTTCAAACAAGAAAACCATGCCTTGAATTTTATAATTAGGGGACCAGTCTCATTAAATTCTCTTAACCTTGCTGCTCTTAAGACAAGGTTTCTGTGGGTATGAGAGTCCAAGAAAGGCCCTGCTTGTTTTTCCCTTCAAGAAGGGACTTATTTTAAAGCTGTGAGACATAGTTACCAAGCAGCAACCAATTCTGGCACCTTTGGGATCTACCATGGCATTGAGCCAAGGTCACTATCCTCCTTGGTAGCTTTCAGCACAGCACTGAACATGATAGGGGTACTCATGCTTGGTCATTTCTGCCTAGTGTGGAGCTCCTCTGTTGAGTGACTTTGCTCCAGAGCATCCTATGGGACTTTACTTAAGCTCTGTCAGACCTGCCTCAGGGCACAAGGCTCACCCAGCCCAATCCTGCCCCCTTCTTCTTTCCTTCCGCAGGTGTCAGTTCTGCTGAATGGCTGAAGATTTTTCCTGCTCCATCTGCTTCCTCTTGCATTATCTTTATATTTCATGAGCAGTATCAGACAATAATCTGTTTAATTCTGAACAGACATAGAAGGGATTCTATGAGTGACTTGACATGGACCTCACTTAGCCACCTGTTGTGGTAAAACTCCATTGTTTCAATGACCAATTCTATGATGCCTGTGACATCCATTACCTCAAACAAGGATCTGACTTCTTACACCAGCTCCTGCCTCAAAGCATCAAGGTGGTGGGCGCAGAATCTGGCCTCCTTAGCACCTGCTGAAGGAGCAGGTGATGCCACCAAGATATGGGGAATTAATTTCTCATGGTGTGAACATTGGCTATGCAGGGAATAGGAGTCAGGAAGGAACCAGTGAACAAGTTCCTTCTTTTAAAAATTATTATTTATTTAGTTTAGGCTGTGCTGGATGTTCATTGCTGCACGCAAACTTTCTGTAGTTGTGGCGAGAGGGGCTGCTCTCTAGTTAATGTGCGTGGGCTTCTTATGCGGTGGCCTCTCTTATTGTGGAGCAAGGGCTCTAGGGCATGCAGGTTTTAGTAGCTGTGGCACACAGGCTCAGTAATTGTGATTCCTGGGCTCTAGAGCACAGACTCCATAGCTGTGGTGCCTGGGCTTAGTAGCTCCACGGTGGCATGTGGGATCTTCTTGGACCAGGGATCGAACCCATGTCTCCTGAATTGGCAGATGGATTCTTTACCAATCAGCCACCAGGTAAGCCCCAGGAAATTCTTCCTTATTCTTTTTTTGTGGACTGTTGGAAACACAGCTTCTCTATGGCTGCTATCCCTTGAGCTTGAGCGGTCAGTGGACCATGCTACAAAGCTGCGATCACTTCAGTAATATATTTCCTTATATGTTCTCTCCCTCCTTAGTGCCTTTGTCCTTTACCCCTGCTTCTCTGGAACTGTTCTTTCTAATAAATTGTTAGCAGTAAGCTTTTGACTTAGTCTTTTGGGAAATTATAATGAGAAATGCATTATTGAATAGTTGCTATTATTATTGGTATTCTTCTATCTGAGTCTCTGCAAGTCACTACTTTATTCATGCCATTTTGCTATGCAGCCCAGCATAACCTATCTACCTGTTGTAAGAGAGCATAATACTCATAATATTTTAGAGACAATCTAGAAGTTGTAGAAGAGCAGGATTCAAAGACATCTGCTATTGACTCACTATATGTTTGTATAACAGATTCTCAATCTGTTTAGATATAGATTGTACTGTGGTTTATAATTTACATTATTAATAGTAGATTTTGATAATCATTTTAATTATAGATTTTTCTATTCTTATTCCATCTACATGCATATATTGAGAGTGGAGGATCTTCAGCGTCCTAGCTTAAAGTTTGAACATTTGCTGCGGGTATTTGGAGGTCACTGGAGGTTGGAGAGAAGTAAAATGATGTGATCAGAATAAAGCTTTATGGGTATTTGTTTGGAGGTACATGGGAAGTCACATGTGAAAGGCTCTGGATAACTGGACATCAGTATTAAATCCCTGTAGAGATGAGGAGGATGCCAAGCAGTTCTCTAATTTGGAAGTGAATTAGAGGAAGGAGGGAAACATTTAGTGATTGTACCCCAAGGAGTCACTGTAATTGTACAAATCTTCACTCTTCATTCCTAGTGGTGAGATGATGACAACCATATATTTATTTGAACATTTATTAAATACCAGCCATGTGACCATGAAAAAACTTGTACATATATAATCACATTTAACCCTCTTAAACTTGCACATGTATAATCACATTTAGCCCTCTTAACAATCTGTAATGGGCTTCCCTCATAGCTCAGTTGGTAAAGAGTCCAACTGAAATGCAGGAGACTGGGTTTGGTCCCTGGATTAGGAAAATACACTGGAGAAGGAAATGGCAACCCACTCCAATATTCTTGCCTGGAGAATCCCATGGACAGAGGAGCCAGGCAGGCTACAGTTTACGGTGTTGCAAGAGTCAGACATGATTGAGCAATAAGCACACCACAGTCTGTAAAGCATGCATTCTTACTCCTTTTGTAGATGAGGAAGGTCATACTCAAAGTGTGAAGACCTCAACATTGCACACCTCTTATGTGGCCAAACCAGTTCAACCCAGAGTACTGACTTTGACGGCCGTTAGTGCCACATCACATTCCCTGTCACATACACTTCCTGTGTGACTGAAGACCCAGTGAGTGATAGACACGGCAAAGGGCCATCCAAGGCAGCCTCAAGTCAAGATGGCAGAGTTGGCTAAAGATTTTCTTCTACCTTTTCCTTTTTTTCCCCATGTATAAGTAATTTCTACCTCTGATATGTCAAAAATAGGTTGTTTTTTCCAGCACCTCCATGAAGACTGACAGCATGGTAGTGGCAATGTTTTATGCTTTAGGACCAATGCATCTGAGCAACTTTGGTCTAAAATATGAGAAAAAAATTATAGTAGCTACAATATACACTTTCTAGATGTAAAGTTCATTCCTTATCATGTTGTATTTACCTTGTTGTATTTATTTATCATGATCATGTTGTCTTCTACCTTGTTTTTTTTTTTTCTTTCCAGTAAGTTTATAAAGGAATTTACTTAACCTCATTTCCTCCTGTAGCAGCAGAGATGTTGCTGTGTAGTACCCTCACAGTGTCATTACTTTAGCTCTCAATGTGACTCTCTCAAATTTAGGAAATACTCTAAGAATGAGTAGAGTTGTTTATAGGCTTGCCAGCACAGCTGTAGGGCGTTGCAGTAAGTTCCCATAGAAACATAATAAATACTGTTTTTACTAAAGTATGCAAACTGTTAATAAAATTAAACTGGATTCTTTATTCTGTCAGGAAAAATTAACACAATTCCATAAGCTAGCATTTATCTTCAGGCTGATAGTAGCATGTTATCCATAGTTTGAGGTTACTCATACTTTCAGAAGAGTGAGGAAAACATGCAACTTGTGGAGGGAGCCAAATCTTCTCAACCTTTGCTGAAACTCATTACAACCTTCCTTTCATTCTAGGCTCTTACAATTTGCTATATTATTATTTAATTGCATTACAGATTCATCTTACTCTAAGTGAACCATAAAGATAGGTTGTGAAACTGATGAGAGACTATGACTCCTTACTGTGCATGAATATTTGATATATAATGAGTTAAAGAGTTTCCTGAAAATAGAATTCTCTTTGTAAATACATATATTTTGATGTCTTACCGGGAATGCTGACCATCTTTGGCATACACAGTGATATATACATATGAATTGGTGTCCGTAGCTTCAGGAGCCACTGGGGGAAGTACCAAAGTGTGGGTAGGAGGTCTGTCTACTCTGTCACTGTTGTCTTTGCTGTGGGTTCCATGTTGGATCTTTCTTTATCCCTACAAACCAGTCTTTTTTCCTCACCACAGTGTAAACTCCATAAGGGTAGAATCTATGAATGGTATTGCTGATTGTGCTGTCCTAGAACCTAATCCAGTACGTGGTACATGAAATGTCTTCAGTAGAGGTCTGTTAAATCCATTAGTTTATTTGTTTACTCATTTGGTCATTTATTCTGTAATTTATCAAACATGCATTGAGTGCCTTTTATAAGATATTCACTTGTTTAAGCATTGGAGTTGAATGAGGTACTAACATATTTGTGTGTATTTTGTGTGTACATATCTTTTACAGCTCCAGATTCAGATGCTTCTGAGGAATCCATAGCATTGATCCTAAAGGCAACAGTGTAGGAACATCTGGGGGTTCAGGTCACGGATAGAGTTGTTATCGCTGTTATTCTGTGGGCGAGGGAACCTCTTTGGTACCAGTTTGGATAGTCTTTGCATTAGAAAGGTAAATGCACTTTTAGAATCTAATTTTAAAATAGAAATTCATCCCTTTTTAGAAATAACATTTAAAACTGCACTGAGATATTTGAAGTCTAATAGTAGCAGAGTAAGCTAGCAACATAGAGCTCTCCAAAAGGAGTCCCATGTATGGTGCTAGAAGCAAAAGGACACTGAAGTCCTAGTTGGGGCACATGGGAGCTGTGGAAGGGACTAGAAGGCTCTGGAGTGTCCACAGAATCTACTGCAGCAGGACTCTGGTTATTATCACAGAAATATGTGGCAGGGTATGAGGAGAAAACAGGCTTATCTGTATCATTAAGATAAGCCTTTGTGCAAGCACATGTGCATGCTAAGTCGCTTCAGTCATGTCCTTTGCAACCCAATAGACCATAGCCCTCCAGGCTGCTCTGTGCATGAGATTTTCCAGGCAAGAACATTGGGTTGCCTTGCCCTCCTCCAGGGGATCTTCCTAACCTAGGGATCAAACCTGTGTCTGCTGTGACTCCTGCGTTACAGGTGGATTCCTTATCACTGAGCTACCTGGGAAGCCCAAGATAGGGGCCTAGAGAGGTTTAATTTAGTTAACAAATAGAACATAGTTTCATTCTTCTTTTTTTAAACCTTTATTTTGTAATGAGGTGTAACTGCTTAACAATGTTGTGATAATTTCAGGTGAACAGAGAAAGGACTCACCTTAGTATACATGTATTCATTCTCCCCCAAACTTCCCTCTCATCCAGGCTGCCACTGTAACATTGAGCAGAGTTTCAGAACATAGCCTTATTCTGATACTTCAAGTGAATTATTTGCTGGACTGAACTGCTAGAACTCACCTGATTCATAAAATGGAAACTGCTTGCTTTTCTATTTTGTAAAGGGAGGCTTGCCTGTAAACAGTTAATATGTTTACAGTAGTGCTTTAATAACTGGAATAGTGAAAGCTCCTTTCTTTCTTCCTTGGTGTAACTACCTGGAGTTAGGCATTCATTGTCAGACAGTCTGTTATATGTAAGACCAGGTTTTTTTTCCTGTGCCTCATTTCTAATGGTGTTTGATGAAATTTACTTTTGCTCAGCAGGAATCAAAATAAATGAACACTGACTTATTCAGTGAAAAATTCAGGCAGAGGGTTGCTTGGTATGAAGAGATAAGCCCTCACCATGCAGGATATATGTTCTAGTAGAACAGGGGCACAGTAGAAGTATAAGCCTGTAACACAGTGTATGAACATTTATTGGACAGAAGCCATTAAGTGACAATTAGTTGTAAATAAACTGTGTTTTTAACCAAAAAGAAGTGTGCAATTTAGTATTTACAAGATGAAAGCTATTATTCCTTGGTAAACTTAAAAGTATCTTCAGCTGTGGAATTCTTTTTATGTTTTTCACCAAGGTTATTAATGATCAACACACCTGCTTGCTCTCTTAATTGGCCTTAGACATTATGAGGGAGAGAAAGAAGTGGAAAGCTTGGTTTTTGTCCCTAAGAAAGCCACAGGACCGGTGAGGACAAGCCTGATGTGGACCACGTGGTACACCAGTCGTTTGGTTCCCTGCTCTGTGCCAAGCATCGTACTAGATGTTTTGCTCCCAGGATCTAATTTAATACTCACCACCGAACTGAATTATCCTTCTCATTTTTAAATGGAGAAGCTGAAGTTGAGAGAGAAAATTATTTATTCTGATAAAACAACTTGTTAGTGTTTGCTAAGGACTGACAACTGAGCCAAAGCTGTCTTTTTCCTAAACTAAGCAGCTTGTTAAGAATAGTGTCAAAAAGTTTAAAATCCAAATTGATCTGAGACTAGAAGAAGCTTGCAAAAACTGTCAGGAATGCATTTTTAAAAAGCTGCATTTGAGGAAATAGATCAATAAGTAACAGTGTGTTGATTAGGGCCAACATTACAATATTGATGAGTAATAGAGAAGCAGAAACCCTCAACTTTTGTTTTGCTTTTGTCTTCTCCGTCAAATAGAATGATCTTCAAACCATAGGAGGGTAAAGCAAATATTGGTGACAGGAGAATTTAAATCTATATGGGTGAGGATTTTATGAGACGGCACCTAACAGATCTAAATGAGCTCAGGTCTCCTACTAGATGAAATATGACCTTGAAGACCAGGACAGCCTCAGACAAATCGATAGTCCTTTTATATTCTCTCCTAGTACCCTGTAAGGCAGTGTATGCTATAACTTGTGAGTATATATTTGTTTGTAGCCATTCCAATGATTACTTTTCTATCTAAACTCCAGGTGCTATGCTGTTGGTCTCCCTGCTATTCCCCTGGTGGCTAGCACAGTGCCTGGGACATAGCTGGGACTTAGCACACCTCCAAGGAATGAAAGAGTTTGCTGTATCCTTGTAGATGACCTTTGAGGCATCAGTGGGAACTGTGGAGGATGACGACACTCTGATTTTGAAAAGGGTGTCATATAGGGCACTTTTGATAAGAAGTTACTATCTGGTAGACCATAGAACAAAGAAGACTGGCAAGAATCTGTTGACTGGTACAGAAACACTTTTAAAGGACATGCATTTTATAGTTCATCACAATTTCCACCTCCTCCGCTGTTTTCCCCAGTTTTATTCCCTGGTTAGTTCTTAGAAGCATTAGTGCTTTAGAGTCCAACAGATTTGTTGACATGGATCCTCTGAGAAGTTCTAGATACACCACTGCAGAAATTAATGGAACCATTCATGCAGAGATGAATGGTTGGTAAATAATCAAAGGGAAAAGAGTGAACTCTTAAGCCATAGGGCAAAATATTTTCAATTAATGCTTTTTTATCACAGTATATTTAGCAGAAAAATGTAGTAAATTGGGATGGTGGAAAGCTAAAGGATTGTATCAGCACTGTCACATACTCAACCTGTTTATCAATTGATAGCACTGATTCATGGATCCTCTGAGAAGTTCTAGATACACCACTGCAGAAATTAATGGAACCATTCATGCAGAGATGAATGGTTGGTAAATAATCAAAGGGAAAAGAGTGAACTCTTAAGCCATAGGGCAAAATATTTTCAATTAATGCTTTTTTATCACAGTATATTTAGCAGAAAAATGTAGTAAATTGGGATGGTGGAAAGCTAAAGGATTGTATCAGCACTGTCACATACTCAACCTGTTTATCAATTGATAGCATTGATGAATCATGTTCACATAGAATTTTATAGCATCTTTCTAAATAAATTGCTTGAATGGACATTTTTAATTAATTAATTTTAGATGCTAATTTTTGACTTTATGTAGTTGAAGATCTAGTACTCTTAACATTCATGATCTAATATATTACATTACTGGGGCAATGAGCTCCTTAAAACAAAGTAAAAATAGAAGTTATCCTCCCACAAAAGGATATCTTAAAAAATAAAACAGCTCTCCTACGTAAAATATGGACATGTTTAAAAATTTCTCTGCATCATCACAATCATTTCCCCTCCTACTCAGTTTTTCCCATTCAATCTGTTTAAGAATAGAGCATCTTAGATTCCAAAGTGAAAGAGCATATATTTTCTCATCTTTTTGCCACACTATATAAAGATAGTATACAGAGGATAAGATGCTAGTGATCTGATCAGTGTGTATGGTTTCAGTTCTACCTTAGGATGAACTTGATGATGCTATTGGTGTGTGTAAAGACCTTTGAAAGGCACTGGTCTGTGTGATCTTGAGAAAATCGTGTCTGTGAGCTTTTTCCTCCTTAGGAAATGTGCAGTTATTACTGCCTGCCTTGAAGGGTTGTTGTGAGGAATGTGTGAGATTATATATCATCTCTGCTGCTGCTGCTGCTAAATTGCTTCAGTCGTGTCCAACTCTGTGCGATCCCATAGACAGCAGACCACCAAGCTCCGCCATCCCTGGGATTCTCCAGGCAAGAATACTGGAGTGGGTTGTCATTTCCTTCTCCAGTGCATGAAAGTGAAAAGTGAAAGTGAAAAGCTCAGTCAAGTCCGACTCTTCGCGACCCCATGGACTGCAGCCTACCAGGCTCCTCCGTCCATGGGATTTTCTAAGCAAGAGTACTGGAGTGGGGTGCCATTGCCTTCTCCATATCATCTCTGCCTTCTACTGAATATGCAGCATTGTGCTAAGTTTATCAGATGCATTGTTTTGTGTATAACCCACAATAAATCAGGACACTTTGCTGCCTCTCAAGTTCTAGGAAAAATCAAATCTAAAGTATTTCTAATATATCTGTTCATTTTCAATGACCTTGTGTTCTAAGGACTAACTCAGTCTGTTGGGTCTCTCATCATTTGGTGCCAACTATGTTTGAAAGAATAATTCCTTCTTTGTCCTCTT
>SJXQ01000798.1:54948-133298 GCA_006408695.1 Aepyceros melampus | reverse complement strand
TATCTGTTATCCAGGCTCTTGAGATCCCACTTCCTACATCATAATTTACCAAGATAGTTTTCTTTTAAAAAAGTCTATATTTATCAATGTATTTCATTCACATAGTTAAAAATCAAAAAGGACTAAAGGGCATATTTTGAATAAAATATAGACTCCTGTACCATTCTTCATTCTCAAGCCTTGCACTCCTAATGTGTCAACTGCAGCTCTTTTACAGATATCTTATAGATATCTTCTATAGTTTTCCAACATCTTTAAATATTATATTTGTGATTCTGTTTATTAATTTTCCAATCTTAGTGTTTTTAGACTTCCTATTTGGTAATTCAGAATTTATCACTCTTAAGACACCCCTTTCCACATGTATATGTATTCTCTTGTACTCTTCTCTCAGTGTAATTTAGCACATATTTAATTAACTCAGTACTTGGATTCCATGTTACTGGATAGTTGAAAATTATTTACTACTGAGCATTGTAATATATTATTTCTTCTTTCCCAAATTTACTCTATCATTTGAGTATTTGTATTACTGCTTGTATTTCTCTATCTTTCATATCTTTCAAAAGCACCAATAAAGCTGTCAAGTACTTACCAATACTTTTTCAAGTGTTAAAATGTAAGAGATAATAAATCAATTTTTTAAACTTTTTTTTGTGCTTGCAAGCCTTCCTCCTGTTTCTCCATACCTTCTCCAATTTCAGCTAATTACACTCTAAACCCCATGAAGACATGTTCTTCTGAAACTACCTTCTTTCCTTTTCAGTGTTTGATCCTGTGTCTGGGATGCCATGTACTCCTTTTTTCTTGCTTTATTCCTTTATGCTGGAAGATGAAAGCTCATCTTCCGGCATATCTCTAATGAAGGGTGATAACATTTTATCTGAATTTCCTTCATGTCTGAAAATGTTTTTATTCTATCCTAACGCTTGATTGATAATTTGATGGAGCAGTACACATCGCTCATTTCGTTGGAATAGTGACTATTGAGTATCTCTCAAAAATCCTCCTTATATTTTTATTTTTCCCATTCTGTGAATTCTGACTCTACAAGGTACAATTCAGAGTACTTTCATCAACTTCCTGTGCAGTTATGGCACACTTACGTGGGTTCATCTTATCAGACAAACCAGTACAGGGTTACATTCAGAAGAAAGTAGCTTGTGTTTTGTAGGTGGCAATCATTTTGCTGCTGCAGGTTCAGACGGGTTTTCAAGGGTGCTGGTGTCATTGGTGTTCATGGCAGGAGGAGTTGCAGTGAATGATTCGTGGGAGGATAAAATAAAATGGTTTTTCCATCAGGGTGCTTCTGCAGTGTAGTTCTGGATCTTGATACTGAAACCCTGATCTTGAGCTTGTTTCTCCAGCCTTCCTAATGATTGAGTGAGCCATCTATTGTCCTTTAAGAAAGTCATTTTTTCCTTAGCCTATAGGGTTTATTCTCTTGTTTTCCATGAAGACTGATACAGTTAGTATGGAATTCTAGACTAAGAATGATTTTACATCAGCAGTTGAGAGGCTTAGCTTTTCTGTCATTTAATATTCTTGTGTTGCTGGTGTCATGTAATGCCTGTTATTTTATAAGGGCTGTGTGTGTGTGTGTTATCTTATAAGCTTTCAGAGTTTTGCCTTAACCTCTTGATAAAATTTCTAATGGTGTTTCTTACTTATTGTTCTGGGCATTCCTGTGTACTCTCTTTCTAGAAGACTATTTCAGTTCAAGGAAACCTAATATTATTTCTTTGATAATATCTGTGTTCAGGATTTCTGGAATTCCTACTGGATGTTAGAAAGCAGGGTGCAGTTCTCTTAGTTATATATTTCCTATTTCTATGTTGTATTGCATTTTAGTCTACATTCCTGGACTTCCCAACTTTAGCTTCCATCTCTGCTTTTATTTAAAAAATAAATTATAAAATCTTTAATTTTCACCACTATTTTTTTTTTAAAGCCAATCTTCATTTTTTTTTCCATTGCATCATTTTTCTTTTTTTAGTTTTAGAAGAAGAATTACATCTCTCTGAACATCTTGTGTGCTATGTTGATTTTCTTTTTCATTGTCTTTTATCCTTGTTTTTATTTCTGTTTGTTTTCATCTTTCACATTGAATATTTTATTCAGGTATCCGATAATCTTTAACTTTCCAATCGTTTGTTTGTCACTAAAATTCTGGTCAGAAGTTCTGTTTAGGGATAGATGGCTATGCTGTCTCATGATTTTTGTATAGAGGCTAGTTATTTCATTGAGGGTCACTCAAAGGTCAGTGTGTGAATTGTTTAGTTACCCTAACCAAAAATTCTCTGGTTTTTGTCCTGATGAGGATTGAGTTTAAGAGTCCTGTAGTTCAGGTGTGTGAACTTATATACAAGTCCCTGCTTTTCAGTACCATGAATCATTCCCTTTTCCATGTGTCTGTTATTCCTACATTAGGAACCTAACTGGCTCCATTTCTCCACAGGAAAATCATCGCCGCTGTCTCACAGAGCTCAGGTTGAGAAAAAGCTGTCTGGTTGCAGAGTGAAAAAGAGAAGCTGGGTGGAAAGGTCTTCTTGCCTCTTACTGTGTTGGTCTTTAGCCATTTCTCTTTGCTCACTGCACCCCTTCCTGTTTCAGTGCTGACTGGTTTTAAAGACTAGCTTCTAGGTGTTTTGTCAGGTAAATTGGTTAGCTTCCTTTTTGGCACCTCTAACACTCTGTAGACTTTGGCTTCCTGGGTTTTGAGTTTCAGTTACCACTCCTCCATCTATTTTTCATCTCTTAAATATTTGTTGGAGTAATTCTCACTGTTTCCTGCTCTCTCATTCTCAACGTTATGAGTTACTAGCATGCTAACTTCTCAACTGTTATTTTAGTTTAGTTTGCATTCATGTTAAGTTGCTTCAGTTGTGTCTGACTCTTTGCTACCCTATGGACTGCAGCCCGCCAGGCTCTCTGCCCATGGCGATTCTCCAGATGAGAATACTGGAGTGGCTTGTGAGGGGATATTCCCGACCCAGGGATCAAATTCACGTCTGGTTTAGTTTTGTCGTTCAGTCACTCAGTCATGTCTGACTCTTTGCGGCCCCATGGACTGCAGCATGCCAGACTTCCCTGTCCTTCACCAACTCCTGAAAGTTGCTCAAACTCATGTCCATTGAGCTGGTGATGCCATCCAACCATCTCCTCCTCCGTCATCCCCTTCTCCTCCTGCCTTCGGTCTTTCCCAGCTTCGGGTCTTTTCTAATGAGTCAGCTCTGCATCATGTGGCCAAATATTGAAGCTTCAGCTTCAGCATCAGTCCTCCCAATAAGTATTCAGGACTGATTTCTTTTAAGATTGATTGGTTTGATCTCCTAGCAGTCCAAGGGACTCTCAAAAGTCTTCTTCAACACCACACTTCAAAAGCATCAATTCTTTGGCACTCAGCCTTCTTTATGGTCCAAATCTCACATTCATACATGACTACTGGCAAAACCATATCTTTGACTGGATGACCTTTGTTGGGAAAGTAATGTCTCTGCTTTTTGATATGCTATCTAGGTTGGTCATAACTTTTCTTCTGGGGAGCAAGCCTCTTTTAATTTCATGGCTGTAGTCACCATTTTGGAGCCTAAGAAAATAAAGTCTGTCACTGTTTCCATCATTTTCCCATCTATTTGCCATGAAGTGATGGGACTAGATGCCATGGTCTTCATTTTTTTAATGTTATGTTTTAAGCCAGCTTTTTCACTCTCTTCTTTCACTTTCATCAAGAGGCTCTTTAGTTCCTGTTCACTTTCTGCCATAATAATGATGTCATCTGTATATCTGAGGTTATTGATATTTCTTCCAGCATTCTTGATTCCAGCTTGTGCTTCATCCAGCCTGGCATTTCTCATGATGTATTCTGCATATAAGTTAAATAAGCAGGGTGACAGTATACAGCCATGATGTACTCCTTTTCCAATTTGGAACCAGTACATTGTTCCATGTTCGGTTCTAGCTGTTGCTTCTTGACCTGCCTACAGGTTTCTTAGGAGGCAGGTAAGGTGGTCTGGTATTCCTACCTCTTTAAGTATTTTCCAGTTTGTTAAGATCTACACAGCAAAAGGCTTTAGCATAGTCAACGAAGCAGAAGTAGATTTTTTTGGCATTCTCGTGCTTTTTTAATGATCCAGTGGATGTTGGCAAGTTGATTTCTGGTTCCTTTGCCTTTTCTAAATCCAACTTTAACATCTGAAAGTTCTCGGTTCAGGTACTGTTGAAGCCTGGCTTGGAAAATTTTGAACATTTCTTTGCTAGCATGTGAAATGAAGCAATTGTGTGGTAGTTTTAACATTCTTTGACATTGACTTTCTTTGGGATTGGAATGAAAACTGACCTTTTCCAGTCCTGTGGCCATTGAATTTTCCAAATTTGCTAGTGTATTGAATGCAGAACTTTAATAGCATCATCTTTTAGGGTTTGAAATATCTCAGCTGGAATTCCATCACCTCCACTAGCTTTGTTCGTAGTGATGCTGGTTTACTTTGGGAAGGATTGAAAGGTAACAACATGAGGTAATCCTAAATGTAGTCAAATATTCTTTTCAACTTTTCCAAACAATGACATATTTTACAATAAAAGATTTTCCGTGTGCACTCAGTCATTTCCAATTTTTTGCAACACACCAGGTTCCTTCCTCAGGGAAGAATACTGAAGCAGGTTGCCATTTCCTTGCCCAGGGGATCTCCTCAACACAGGGACTGAACCTGTGTCTCTTGCATCTCCTGTGTTGGCCTGTGGATTCTTTACTATTGTGCCACCTGGGAAGTCCAAGGTGTTCTTATGTCAGTTAAGATAAAGTGATCAAATCACCACTATGAGGAAGTGTACTATTTCTTTAACACTCAATAGAGTGAGAGTTACAGTGGTGAATTAACTTGTCCAGAATGTTGTCTGTTTAGTAGGGAGCAGAGTACAACTTGCATTCTGGACCAATCTAATGCTGAAGACTGTGTGGTAACTATTAAACATTGCTGAGTATGTAGAATACTGACACATCACAGGTTATGAATGATGGCAACTGTTGGTAAGGTATAGCATTCAGTATTTTAGATAGGTGCTATTTCTAGAGTGAGTGGAGTAATAGGATCATCCTTGTATATTGCATCTGGAATATTTAGGTCTGAAGGCAGTAAGGAAAATTATTTGCATCTTTAAACTTATTGAGACTGGTAGGATAGTGCCTCCACCTCCCAAAGATTTCTCCATCCCAGTTCCTAGAAACTGTGAATACGTTAGGTCATATGGCAAGGGGAATTACGGTTACAGATGGAATGAAAGTTGCTACTAAGTGACTTTGAGGTATCTGGGTGGTCCTGATGTAATCACAAAGGTCTTTATAAGTGGAAGAGGGAGACAAAAAAGAATCAGAGGATGGTGGCATGACAAGGACTTATTTTAATTGTGCTGGCTTTGAAAATGAAAATATATACAGCCATGAGCTAATGAATTCAGATTGTCTCTGGAAGCTGGAAAAGGCAATAGTTTGACTTTAGCCCTCATTTAGACTCATTTCAGATTTCTCATCTCCAGAATTATAAGATAATTTTTTGTTGTGTCTTATGTAACTAAATTAATGGTGATCTTTTATAGTAACAACAGTAAGAAATGGAGATATAAGTAAAATAAAAGTGTGTGTGTGTGTGTGTGTGTGTGTATTTTACAAGAAGGGAAAAATGGTAAATGCTCACTTGAGATGACTGGGCTTTAACAGAAAGGGACATGGTTTACCAGTAACCCCAGAGGTGGCCTGCAGCCTGGGGAGGAAGGAGTGATTGGGGCTGAAAATGTACTGCTCAGTGGTCAGAGTGGGAGGGAACCTGTTTCTATGTTGGACATAGGCAGGACAGTGACTCTTCCTGCCCCAAGGAATTTAAAATGCCCTTAATGGGTGCAGAGCATAGACCCAGTCTCAGGACACTCAGATTAGGGAGAACTGATATATGGAGGAAATAAGCAGAATCAGTCCTTGTGAAATGGAAGAGTTAGAAGCTGGCATGATTCTCTGCATGGTAGAGGGAACAAATCTCCATAGTAACATCTAATAAACACTGTTCTTAAAGTGGTCTTTTCTCTATTCTAGGCTTAAGGGCTGGAGTTCAGATGGGAGGCATTCCCTGCAGTACCAGCAGGGAAGTGAGGCAGAGAAGGGAAGGAAGCTGATAGTCTGATGGGAAGATACCACAGTGACACCACAGGGCTTAGTACTATTGAGCACCTTGGGTAGTCAGGGCAGGATCCACTTCTCTTTCTCTGTGTTTGAAGGCTGTTCCAGGAACATCACCTTTCTGCCCTCCTCTGGACTCACCTGTGCTGGATGGAACATTCTTTGGAAAGTAGGTAAAGCTCTCTATGAAGAGCTGCAAATACTTTAAGATGCCTGCAGCAGGTTTGGGAATGGTGGACACCAAGATTTTATGATCTGCTTTCTAACCTGTCATGACACAGAGAGCATGATATCTCAGGCATAAGAGATATGAGATATCTGGGATCTAGATATGAGAATCCAGATATGAGACATCTGGCATCTAGATATGAGAAATCAGATATGAGATATCTAGAATCTAGACACCTGTAAGATCTAGAAAAAAAAAGTCAGAATTTTCACAGTGGAAACAATTTTATTTTATTTTTTTGGCCACACTGAATAATAGTCAGTGGAGAAGAAGGATTAGAAATTAACATAAAAAGAAGAGGGATTCAAAACTGATATAAAAACTCTTTTTGTTCACATTTTACAGTGGTTTTATCATATATATGTTATATATAAATTTATAGGAACCTATATGTAGAAATTAGATATGTACACTCAAACTTATTGTAGCGAATATATAGGTGCATGAGAGTCTAACAAAATTAAAGAGCACCAAGTATGCATTCCAACAAAGTATATTGTATTATGCATGTATTGCACATTACATTTTACTTTCCTTTTCTAAACACACACAAAAAATCAAGGCCCCAGTAGGCACACTTCTCAAAGTATGTGTATTATAGGTGCACAATATGTAGTTGAGAATAGAGGTCAAAGAATTGTTTGTACCCACCTTTCTTCCTAAAGGTGGAACAGTTGGAAGCATCATCTCACACACTAAGAACTACTATTTAAAGTAATAGCAGTCTTGACTGTACAAGTTCACAGCAGGCTTAACTAACCAGGGCAGATGTAATGGCTCAGAAATGAACAATGTAAAAAAAAAAAAAGTCAAAAACAATCATTTGGACATAACTTATATTTGAAGACTATAGTCAGTTATGTACCAAGAACTGGAAAGACACAGATGAAAAACTGTTCCTTTTTGGATGTTATATTCTCTGGTCTCAATGAAGGAAGCATAAAAATAAAAAATCAAGAGCTCTAGCTTTGGAACCAGATGAGGGTTAAAATGCTCTTATTCTAGTGTTTAGTAGCTTTGATCTTGACCAAGTCTCAGTTCTTGCATCTGTCAGAGGTATGATACCTTCCTCAGTTAGTTTTAATGAGGAGGACATGGATTAATACATAAAGCTTCTCTTTATTTTAGACTTTCAATCAAGTTTTCATACTCATTTCTCCTTGTGTAGTCTTGGGCTCTCTCATATTAAAAGGTATTTATGTCAATGTAATTAAGTTCAAGATTGTTTCCTGATGTTCTTTTGAATTATAGGTACTGTACTAGTTACTGGTGATACCAAAAAGAATGGAACACAAATTTTGCCTTTGAGGAGTTCAAAATATAATAGAGGCATAGACAACAAATCATAGTGGTACAATGTGTTGTATACCGTTGTGTGTGTGTATATATATATATGTATACACACACACACACACACACACACATATATGTAAAAGTATATACCAAATATTACAGGACATGAGATAATGAGGTCATTCATTTTACCAGGAAAATGGAAGGGAAAACGATGCCAAAGAGAAGACGTAATATTTGAGCTGTGCCGTGAAGAATAAGTAAGATTGTTTATTTTAAAAGGGAAAGAGAGAATAAACACAAGAATTGTGTTTCAGGTACCTTTTATGCAGTCACCTGACCAATCTCTGGGGAAACAGTTGCTTTGGACTTTTGGAAATACCTCCACAAACCTTACCCTGAATCATTTTGTAAAGAAAACCAACACTTGGTGTTCACAACTATTATGTTGGTGACTTGATTGATTATTTTTTGCTGAACATCATTTTGAATGTGACATTGTACAGGAGACAGGAATCAAGACCATCTCCAAAAAAAAAAAAAATGCAAAAAAGCAAAATGCTGTCTGAGGAGGCCTTACAAATAGCTGTGAAAAGAAGAGAGAAGAAAAGGAAAGCTTTACCTATTTGAATGCAGAGTTCCAAAGAATAGCAAGGAGAGATAAGAAAGCTTCCTCAGCGACCAATGCAAAGAAATAGAGGAAAACAACAGAATGAGAAAGACTAGAGATCTCTTCAAGAAAATTAGAGATACCAAGAGAACATTTCATGCGAAGATGGGCTCAATAAAGGACAGAAATGCTAGGGACCTAACTAACAGAAGCAGAAGATATTAACAAGAGGTGGCAAGAATACACAGAAGAATTGTACAAAAAAGATCTGCATGACCCAGATAATCACGATGGTGTGATCACTCACCTAGAGCCAGACATCTTGGAATGTGAAGTCAAGTGGGCCTTAGGAAGTATCACTACGAACAAAGCTAGAGGAAGTGATGGAATTCCAGTCGAGCTATTTCAAATCCTGAAAGATGATGCTGTGAAAGTGCTGTACTCAATATGCCAGCAAATTTGGAAAACTCAGCAGTGGCTATAGGAATGGAAAAGGTCGGTTTTCATTCCAATCCCAAAAAAAGGCAATACCAAAGAATGATCAAACTACCGCACAATTGCACTCATCTCACATACTAGTAAAGTAATGCTCAAAATTCTCCACGCCAGGCTTCAGCAATATGTGAACCGTGAACTTCCAGATGTTCAATCTGCTTTTAGAAAAGGCAGAGGAACTAGAGATCAAATTGCCAACATCCGCTGGATCATGGAAAAAGCAAGAGAGTTCCAGAAAAACATTTATTTCTGCTTTATTGACTATGCCAAAGCCTTCAACAGTGTCTATCACAATAAACTGGAAAATTGTGAAAGAGATGGGAATACCAGACCACCTGACCTGCCTCTTGAGAAATCTGTATGCAGGTCAGGAAGCAACAGTTAGAACAGTTAGACATGGAATAATTGACTGGTTCCAAGTAGGAAAAGGAGTACATCAAGGCTGTATATTGTCACCCTGCTTATTTAACTTCTATGCAGAGTACATCATGAGAAATGCTGGGCTGGAGGAAGCACAGGCTGGAATCAAGATTTCTGGGAAAAATATCCATAACCTCAGGTATGCAGATGATGCTACCTTTATGGCAAAAGTGAAGAAGAACTAAAGAGCCTCTTGATGAAAGTGAAAGAGGAGAGTGAAAAAGCTGGCTTAAAGCTCAACATTCAGAAAACGAAGATCATGGCATACCGTCCCATCACTTCATGGGAAATAGATGGCGAAACAGTGGAAAAAGTGGCTGACTTTATATTTTTGGGCTCCAAAATCACTGCAGATGGTGACTGCAGCCATGAAATTAAAAGATGCTTACTCCTTGGAAGGAAAGTTCTGATCTACCTAGTTCAGTTCAGTTCAGTTCAGTCACTCAGTCGTGTCCGAATCTTTGAGACCCCATGAATCGCAGCACACCAGGCCTCCCTGTCCATCACCAGCTCCCAGAGTTCACTCAGACGCACGTCCACAGTCAGTGATGCCATCCAACCATCTCATCCTTCGTCGTCCCCTTTTCCTCCTGCCCTCAATCCCTCTCAGCATCAGAGTCTTTTCCAATGAGTCAACTCTTCGCATGAGGTGGCCAAAGTACTGGAGTTTCAGCTTCAGCCTCATTCCCTCCAAAGACATTCCAGGACTGATCTCCTCCAGAGTGGACCGGTTGGATCTCCTTGCAGTCCAAGGGACTCTCAAGAGTCTTCTCCAACACCACACTTCAAAAACATCAATTCTTCAGTGCTCAGCTTTCTTCACCATCCAACTCTCACATCTATACATGACCATTGGAAAAACCATAGCCTTAACTAGACTGACCTTAGTCGGCAAAGTAATGTTTCTGCTTTTGAATATGCTATCTAGGTTGGTCATAAGTTTTCTTCCAAGGAGTAAGAGTCTTTTAATTTCATGGCTGCAATCACCATCTGCAGTAATTTTGGAGCCCCCCAAAATAAAGTCTGACACTGTTTCCACTGTTTCCCCATCTATTTCCCATGAAGAAATGGGACCAGATGCCATGATCTTTGTTTTCTGAATGTTGAGCTTGAAGCCAATATTTTCACTCTCCTCTTTCACTTTCATCAAGAGGCTTTTGAGTTCCTCTTCACTTTCTGCCATAAGGGTGTATCATCTGCATATCTGAGGTTATTGATATTTCTCCCAGCAATCTTGATTCCAGCTTGTGCTTCTTCCAGCCCAGCGTTTCTCATGATGTACTCTGCATAGAAGTTAAATAAGCAGGGTGACAATATACAGCCTTGATGTACTCCTTTTCCTATTTGGAACTAGTCTGTTGTTCCATGCCCAGTTCTAACTGTTGCTTTCTGACCTGCGTATAGGTTTCTCAAGAGGCAAGTTAGATGGTCTGGTATTCCCATCTCTTTCAGAATTTTCCACAGTTTATTGTGATCCACACAGTCAAAGGCTTTGGCATAGTGAATAAAGCAAAAATAGACAGCATATTAAAAGCAGAGACATTACTTTGCCAACAGAGGTCCATCTAGTCAAGACTATGATTTTTCCAGTGATCATGTATGGATGTGAGAGTTGGACTGTGAAGAAAGCTGAACACTGAATTGATGCTTTGGAACTGTGGTGTTGGAGAAGACTCTTGAGAGTCCCTTGGACTATAAGGAGATCCAACCAGTCCATCCTAAATGTTGGGTGTTCATTGGAAAGACTGATGTTGAAGCTGAAAGTTCAATACTTTGGCCACCTGATGCAAAAAGAAAAGACCTTGATGCTGGGAAAGATTGAGGGCAGGAGGAGAAGGGGATGACAGAGGATGAGATGGTTGGATGGCATCACTGACTCAATGGAGATGGGTTTGGGTGGATTCTGGTAGTTGGTGATGGACAGGGAGGCCTGGCATGCTGTGATGAGGTCACAAAGATTTGGACACGACTGAGTGACTCAGCTGACTGATTTTGACTGTATTGGACTCTACACAGGTTGTACCAATTCAGAGACCAAATGTCAAACAAGTTTAATCACCTAGAATTAGGCACAGACTAGAAAATGGTGAAAACTTGTGAGTATGGAAAGAACCATTGAGCAGAACTAAAGTAAGTGAGTATAGAAAGAACCATGGATTCCTTTGGGGTTAATTTTAAAGGTTATTTTTATATTACATAAAATATACAAGTAATTTAAATATTTAGAGTATAAAATGAAAGTTGACATTTTGGACTAAATATAGTAGATTTTTTGGTTAAGTATAGCACATACATTTTAACATTTGCCTCATCATAAAATCCCAGTAGAAAGACAATAAGATGATTTTTTAAAAAAGTTGTAAATCCACAATGGCAAGAAGATCATAGAGGAGGTGTCAATATAGTAGCTGGATGAAAACTGAAATCAGCAGAACAAAGGAAGTTGAAATGTAAACTGGATAGCAAGGCACTTTGGACCACATGGAGACATGAGGTATCTTTGAACCTGGCAGTATGAGTAGGGCTGAAAAGCAGGATTATTATTAGAAATACTGTTTAAGAAATCAACACCCAGATTTCCTCCTTCAGTCCACACTGTCACATACTCACTGCTCCCTTCCCTTGAATGAAGGCAGGTGGATTTTCTAGAGATGTGAAGTCAAAGAAACTCTGAGTTTATGACATTTCAGAGTCAGGGAAGGAAGGTGTGACTGTGTGGGAGGAGAATCAGAGAACTCTTGATTTATTATAAGTCTTGTAGAATTTTTTAACAATATAAATAACTTTAAAAAATAATTAAAGGGATGTTTTGTCTCTCCTCACTGCAGGACTTGATGATTAAGAGATTCTTTTAGCCCTCACATGGAATCAAATTTATTTTGGGTCCATATGAATATTATGGTGAATTTGCATTTTAGTATATTTCAGTATTCTGGAGAGAAGGGAAGAATTTTTATGATAAAAGGAGATACAAAAGAAAATGTGTTTTCTTTTGACCATTTTATAATGCTAAATTTTTTTCAATAAAATATCAAAGTAATCAGAATTCCATTTTTCACAAACATTGTTCTGACTCTAGATGTCATAATTCTTAGAATAAAACCAGGTATTTAAAATTTTTCATCCTATCTCAGATTCAATCTCCTACAAATAATTCAATGACAGCCTCAGTTTTCTGAAATATAAGAGTCACATCTTGTTCAGGTGGACACACACAACTTTGACTGAGTGCCGCAGTGAGCTGAGCAGAGAGCAGAGCCTTGCCTGTACGTGGTGGCATCATATCCTGAGTCCTGATGGGTAGTGGTTTCTTATCACCAAAGCATTCCTTACTCCCAAGATGAACTTGATATGTTGAATGTATGACTGAAAAGAATCTAATTTTTTCTTAATTCAGAGTTTTTACTTCCAAATGAGTATTGTTCTTTTCAAAGTATTCACCTTAGAGAATTAGATAATACTAGCACATCATGTCATTTTAGAATTCTTCCTTTGAATTTCTTTCTCTTGGATCCTGAAGAATGATTTTTATCCTTCTTTTAAGAATAAAACAAAAGTGTCTGAAATTAAATGCAGTGAATACGTTAGATGAGGAAGTGAGTAAGTTCCCTTTGGGGAAATAAAGTTGAGGTAAGATGTATTGAAATACCTCTGAGTTTAGTGTTTGACTGCTGAACAGTTCTCACAGCTGAACATTGTTTCTCTAGGTGACTATTTCTAAAAAGCTTATAGATTGAATATATAAGTCATGTAGTTCATGACTCAACACCCAACGGTTTTTATTTTACTGGTCAGATGTATTTTGATTTATTTGCCTTTTTTCTTTCTTTATGTGTGTAGCTGAATTCATGGGTGAAATAAAAGTTTCTCATTCATGTCTGACTCCTTGGAACCCCATGGACTATACAGTCTATGCCATTCTCTAGTCCAGAATACTGGCTGCTGCTGCTAAGTCGCCTCAGTCGTGTCTGACTCTGTGCGACCCCATAGACGGCAGCCCACCAGGCTCCCCAGTCCCTGGGATTCTCCAGGCAAGAACACTGGAGTGGGTTGCCACTTCCTTCTCCAATGCATGAAAGTGAAAAGTGAAAGTGAAGTGGCTCAGTTGTGCCCGACTCTTAGCAATCCCATGGACTGCAGCCCACCAGGCTCCTCTGTCCATGGATTTTCCAGGCAAGAGTCCTGGAGTGGGGATGCCATCGCCTTCTCTGCCAGAATACTGGAGTGGGTAGCTATTCCCTTCTCCAGAGGTCTTCCAACCCACGGATCCAACCCAGGTCCCCCATATTGCAGGTAGATTCTTTACCAGCATTCATGGGAGTTTTGTTTATATTAATTTTATTCCTATGAGGTCATTGTTTTGTAGACTTAGCACAGTATCATAATCAACCAATAAACTATTTTTTGTAAGTAAATTTAATACTAGAGATAATGTTCATGTATTCAGGGCCTGGTATAGTTTGCAAAGAACATGAAGCAAAGCATGTCTTCTGACTGTGTGGACAAGCACACAGTTAAAGTCCTGAGGATTATAGCAATGATGAAGGTGGGTAGAGAGGTGTAGGAAGGCAGGTTAGGTGATGAAGAAGTCATAAGATCAAGGGATCAGTTTCTTTTAGTAAAATTTCATAATTTTACAGTAAATGGAGGTCCAGGTAGGTGATTTTCCTAATACAAATGGAAGAACAGGATTTCAGTTCCAGAATCCAGAGTTTTATTTCTTTATGGTCTCTTTCCTTCTCCAAGCTTCAGGAATCTTTGAATTATGTAGTTTGTTCTCAATGCTTTCTTACCTAAAATCGCATCTCTCTTCTTTTTTCTCTTTTTTTTTCTTCTAAGTTTCTGTACTGAAAATTTCCCCTCACATGTCTTTCCTTTCTTTTTTTTTCTTTAATTAATTTTTATTTTTTAGTTTGTTTTGCTTTACAATAATGTATTTGTTTTGCTACACATCGACATGAATCAGCCATGAGTTGTCTTTCCTTTCAAGTTGGAAGTTCTTTTATATAGAAAGGAGAAGGTTCTGAAAGCCTTTGGCATAAGCTGGCATAAACCTACTATGGGGTAAAGTGAAAAAGCTAAGAGGAATTTGCTTTCAACCTTGACAGCAGAAAGCACCACTAGTGAGATTTCTAGCCTTCATTTCTTTTGGAGAAGTCTTCACAGCCCCTTGGTGGAATAGAACTGTGGTGAAAACATCGACGATCACTGATCAGACCCTTTCTCCTCTTTTACCAGGAACATTCATTATGCTACTTGGATCATGGTTCTTTATTGCTAATTAGAGTCACGGATGGAGAAGACAGCTGGTGGAAATTGAGAAAACTTAAATTTATATTCTCTGCCTTCATTGGGACCAGAAAAGGAGAACAGGTTTAGAAGCAAGGAGAAGGCAGCAAGAGAGGCGATGAAGTAGTGAGACTAAGACATTTTGGAGGAATTTTGAGGCTGAATAAGAAGAGTTTTACCAGCCCCTTCCTGTAGTGGATGTCCGGAGAGAGACAGATATGGGGAGAGATTTTAAGAAGGTTCTTCTCTGAGTCGTTCAATAGATTTCTTCCTTTTTTGCTTTTGTAAGAGACTTCCCTGTAGACATATTGGTTTTCAAGTCTTTGAGGAGTTGGAATTCTTTTTTAATAGTTCTACACTTTAAATTTTAGGTCCGTGATATATTTTAAATTTATTTTTGTGAAATGTGCAAGGTCTCCATCTAGATTTGTTTATTTATTTTTTGCATGTGAATGTCTTGTTGTTTCAGTACCATTTGAAAATTATGCTTTCTTCATTGAATTGCCTGTGCTCCTTTCTCAAAGAAAGGAGCTGTATTTGTGTGGGTCTATTCCTGGGCTCTCTGCTCTTGGACACTGACTTGTCTGTCTTTTCACTAACACCATACTGTCTTTATTGCTGTAGCTTTATAATAAGTAAGTCTTGTGCAGTGCAGCGTGTAGTTTCCTGACCAGGGATCAAACCCATGCCCCCTGCAGTGGAAGTGCAGAGTCTTAACTGGGTTAAGTTACATTTAAGGGAAGTCCCTGGATTGCTAAAATGATCCTCAAAGTTAGAGCAAGGGAAAAAAATCAAAGTTTCATTTGGAAAATACAGCTGTCCGTTTTTGGTGTTTTCTCTCTTTCCCGGAATGCCTAGCTCAATTTTTCACAATCTGCCTTAATAAGAAAAATGACTGTGTCAGAAACCAAAAGGATGAGATCAGATATAAATTTAATGAATGCTTATAAACAGCTGAGAGAAAGAAATGGTGACCAATATGCTAAGTGCTTTTGCTGTTGTCTCTTTTGTGAAATGTTATAAAGGTTAACTATGGCAAATGAAACCTATTGACTCACTGGCTAGTTAAGAAGTCCAGTCCCTGGCCAATGAGGTTAAATTTTCCAGTAGTACATTCAAGACACTATCATTAGTTTTTCTATTCCTTTATCTGGCTATTTTATTTATTATATGAGTGAAGATGAGTCCTAAATCTCCTTATTACACAACATTAATAAATATCTGGGCAGATTGGAGATATAGAAAGAACACTTTTCACTCTTCTTGGGGTCCCCTTTCCAACCATAACTCTACCTCGATGATCTCCTCGTTTGTAGTGTGACACTAATCTAGAGGACTGTTTATTTCATGCAGCCTCATTTTCTCAGTCACAATGCAAACAGAAGTGGCAGGATATTAGAGACAAAATAGATTGTGCTTAAAAAATTACAGTTTAACTTCTCATTTATCAATGTAATTGAAAGTTACTAGCAGGGTGCGTGGTGCCCGTGTTTCTATCAGGGCGTGAGTAATCTACGCAGCATAATTCATCCTTCTGAGGTTCTAATGAGAACTGCTTAATTCAGGTTTTAATCAAACCTGACAAATCATCATTGAAGTTGGCAATAGGCTTCTTCACAGGTGCCATTTCCCTGCTAGTTTGATGTAGCTTAGATTCATCTCCCTCTCTGCATGTTCCTTTCAGGCTTCACTTATTATAACAACAAAAAAGGACTGGTTTTCCTTCAACACCAAAATGCCAAGTGTTTCTGGTCCGTCTTTGGACTCTTGAGTGCTATTAGTAGCAAGCTATTTTTATTTACTATTATTTTTAATATTGGAAATAAGAAAAAATGATTTCAGTTAAAACCACATTTATCATGTTTTACTAAATATATACATTCCTTGAGCAAGTCCATGTTCCAAATCTTGCTCTTATCCAGTAATCTGAATGACTTAACAAGATCCATCGGCTGATGACTGGTGGTGGAAGTTACACCAGCTTGGATGCACTTCGGAACCCCAAAGCCTGAAAGCTGACATCTCATGTGATAATAAAACCCATCTCTTTTGGGGAAGAAAGTACACAACCCATCTCTTTTGGGGGAGATTCATAGCACAGAAAGAGTGAGTGAGTGAAGTCACTCAGCTGTGTTCGACTCTTTGTGACCCCGTGGACTGTAGCCCACCAGTCTTCTCTGTCCATGGAATTTTTTAGGCAAGAGTACTGGAGTGGGTTGCCATTTCCTTCTCCAGGGGATCTTCCTGACCCAGGGATGCAATGGTGATTTAATGTATGGATTTTAATATCACAAAAATGAGTAAGAGGGCCTATAATCTTTGTTGTTAACATGTGACATGGAAACGATGTTTAATCAGTCAGCTTCATGCCACAGAATAGGATTATGACCTCTGAAAAATATGAAGTGTATTCTGGTCAGTTAAGTTTTCCCCTAAACACAGCTTTATAATTAATTACATGTATCCTTTCAGTTTCCAAATCCCTTTCAGTTCAGTTCAGTTCAGTCGCTCAGTCGTGTCCGACTCTTTGCGACCCCATGATTCGCAGTACGCTAGGCCTCCTTGTCCATCACCAACTCCCAGAGTTCACTCAGACTCACGCCCATCGAGTCAGTGATGCGATCCAGCCATCTCATCCTCTGTCGTCCCCTTCTCCTCCTGCCCCCAATACCTCCCAGCATCAGTCTTTTCCAATGAGTCAACTCTTCACATGAGGTGGCCAAAGTACTGGAGTTTCAGCTTTAGCATCATTCCTTCCAAAGAAATCCCAGGGCTGATCTCCTTCAGAATGGACTGGTTGGATCTCCTTGCAGTCCAAGGGACTCTCAAGAGGCTTCTCCAACACCACAGTTCAAAAGCATCAGTTCTTTGGTGCTCAGCCTTCTTCACAGTCCAACTCTCACATCCATACATGACTACTGGAAAAACCATAGCCTTGACTAGACGGACCTTAGTTGGCAAAGTAATGTCTCTGCTTTTGAATATGCTATCTAGGTTGGTCATAACTTTTCTTCCAAGGAGTAAGCATCTTTTAATTTCCTGGCTGCAATCACCTCTGCAGTGATTTTGGAGCCCCTCAAAATAAAGTCTGAATAATTTTGCTTCACATTAACCTTTTGAAGCAAGTAATACACATAAAAATATCCCATTTAACAGCTAAACCAACAAAATTAGAAAGAGTGATTTCTTTGCCCAAGCCCCTATAGTTGGAAGTAATGAAATCTGACCTCCAGTCCAGTTACATCAACTCTGAGATTTATTGTTACACGGTACCTTGTTGACGTCAGTGGAGATGAACCTTTGACTGACTTCTTGCTGTACCTAAAATGATCTTCACCATGATCTGGGAAATAAGACTCTTCATTTTAGCCCACCTATAATTCTTTGGCTGCTGCTGCTGCTAAGTCGTTTCAGTCATGTCCGACTCTGTGCGACCCCATAGACAGCAGCCCATCAGGCTCCCTCGTCCCTGGGATTCTCCAGGCAAGAACAATGGAGTGGGTTGCCATTTCCTTCTCCAATGCATGAAAGTGAAAAGTGAAAGTAAAGTCACTCAGTGGTGTTCGACTCCGAGTGACCCCATCGATTGCAGCCCACCAGGCTCCTTCATCCATGGGATTTTCCAGGCAAGAGTATTGGAGTGGGACAACCCCTTAAGGATTTATTTGTAGTTCCAAACAATTTGCTATTTATCAAGGCTGTTTTTCAATATGTTGTTGTTCCATCACTAAGTTGTGTCCAACTCTTTGCAATCCCCATGGACTGTATCCCACCAGGCTCCTCTGTCCATGGGATTTCCCAGGAAAGGATACTGGAGTGAGTGACCACTTCCTTCTCAAGGGATCTTCCTGGATCAGGGATCAAATCCACATCTGCATCAAGCAGGCAGATTCTTTGCCACTGAGCCTCTTGAGAGGCCTATCTTTCATTATTCAGTTCAGTTCAGTTCAGTAGCTCAATCGTGTCCGACTCTTTGCGACCCCATGAATTGCATCTTTCATTATTAGGCTATATCAAATGCAGACACTTTTGACTTACAGGGATACTAAGTCCTATCAAACACACTGGATATCAAAACACTGCTCTAAAATCAGATGTTTCTTATCAAGCATTATGGGAAATTTGTCTCATTGTTTTGCTGTAGCTCATAGAAATCTTCAGCTGGGAGGAACCTAAGAGAGCACACAGAATAACATAGTTATTTAAATCAAAAGAACTGTGGACCATTGAGTTTAACTATTTTATTTAATGACAATAACTAGGAATTGTCAGAGTCTCTCACTTTTTAGACCATCTTTGTCAACAATCATTGCTTCTGTGGATGCATTTCAATGATTATTTACCTAAATTCCACTACGGGCATTGCTGAAGATGGTTTTGCTCTGAACTGGGATGGGGAGCTCTTCTGGATGGACTTGCTCAGGTATCGATGGCTGAGAATCAGAGCTAGTCAGAGATTAAGTTGGGGCTACAGCCTCATCTTCTACATCTGGCATTATCCCTATCTGTTAGACAGCATCACCCAGAGAAACTGTTTCTTTAATAAAATTTGTCTTCGTTTGTATCAAGGATACAGGTAGGGTCTTAATAACTTGGTTCCTAGGCTATCATCAGTTCTGGACACAGGAGGAAGTCCTTGGATTGTGATATAAAGTTGAATAACAAATGGAAGAGGTCGGCTGGTCAGTCTGAAGGCTGGGAATTTCAAACTTTGGAGCAAACACAATCAGTACATTCAGTGTAATAAGTATCAATGTGTAACTTTGTACAAATAAAGAGAAGCTACACATTCTTTTAAATATCTGTGAAACATCTGTAAAAACTGAACATGTCCTTATGCTACAAAGATAATCTCTATTAATTCCATATAGGAGAATTTACACAAAACAGGTTTTCTGAACCACATGCAGTAAAAATAAAAGTTAATCATAAAAGTATATTGAAATAAATGTATTCATTTCATATTCAAAGTAAACTAATGTTTCTTAGAAATTATTAAAAATGCATTTATATAAGTAGATTGAAGGGAATACTGGAATATGTGGTTAAAAATTTTGGAAAATAACAAAGTTATGGTCACATATGTGACTTTGGCCACTGATGTGAAGAACTGACTCATTAGAAAAGAACCTGATGTTGGCAAAGACATAAGGTATGAGGAGAAGGGGATGACGGAGCATGAGATAGTTGGATGGCATCACCAATTCAATAGATATGAGTTTGAGTAATCTCTGGGAGTTCGTGATGGACAGGGAAGCCTGGCGTGCTGTAGACCTTGGGGGTCACAAAGAGTTGGACACGACTGAGTGACTGAAATGAACTGAACACAATCTGCTGGAAAAAAATAAAGCCTTATGAACTATGTCTTCATTAAAAAAACAAACAAACAAACAAAAAACCCATAAAACAGCCATATAAACCCAAGGAAAGGAGAAAAAGAAGAAGCCAACAGAGAAGAGAGCTTGATCAACAGGAGAAATAAAATTGTGAATGAACATAGGTATAATAAATCAGGTGCAAATATTGAGATTTACAACCTAGGAGCATATATGCAACCTCATTCCAATAACTTTGGAAATTGAGTCATGAAGCTAAAAAAAAATTAGATGTTTTCTAAGGTACACAGTTTTCTAAATCTAAGGAGAGGTAGAATACCCAAGCGAAACAGGAAACAAAAAGTAGTGGGAAATTTTCATCATTAAAAATTTCACTGGACCCAAAGATTTTACAGTGATTTTACCAAATATTTAAATACATTATTTAAAATAGTCCTGAGCATTAAACAGAGGAAAGCTAAACAATTCAGGATGCTACAGAGACAAACATCCCAGTAACATCAGTGGTTTAACACAGAAAAGTTGACTTGTCGGTCAGATGAAATCTGTTGAGGTCACAGGCAAGAATTTCAGGCAGCCCTTTTTGATGTGGTGAATTAGTCAGCAGGGCTGCTCATATTTTGTGCCTCAATATTTTAACACCACTGCCTTTATGTTAACTGCATAGTTAACTGCAAGATGGGAAGGAGAATGTGGAGAACTGAAGGGGAGATAATACTTTTCGAAGCTTCTCAGCTCATTTCAAGACTAGGTCATGTCTAAGCCCAAATTATAAAGCAGTGCTATACACAAAATAAAATGCAGTAAACTGAAGGACAAATTTACATCAATCTCCTTTATTAACAGAAATGCAGCTACTTTAAGCAAAATTTCAACTGATTAAAATCAGCTTGATAATGTAGAGTTTATCACAGGAATGGAATATTTTTAGTCATTTGGCAATCGAACTATTAATGCTAACTGTATTAAAAATGAAAATTTCTGATAAGAATGATTAGTAAGCTATAGAAATGAAACTTTCTTCAGCTTATAAAGGATTTAAGGGAGATCTTAAAACTGTAGAAAACTATATTAATGAAATGAAACCAAAAATATTAAAAATATTTGAAGTATCATAATTAAAATTGGAAATGATTAAAGTACCACTGTAGGTATTTTATAGATAGTGCTGTACATCTTGATGAGAAAATTGATGGTATCAAAATTTCAGAAGCACATATACATCAGTTAAAAGATTTTGCTTCTGATATATAGTCATCCCTCAGTATCCATGGGGAACTGGTTCCAGGACACCTTGTGGATACAAAAGTCAGTGGATACTGAAGTTCTTTATGTAAGATGACATAGTGTTAAATATTTGCATATAAACTATGCACATCCTCCAATACACCTTAAATTATCTCTAGATTACTTATGGTACCTAATAGTGTAAATGCTGTGTGAATAGTTGCTGATGTGTGGCAAATTTAAATTTTGAATTTGGGAGCTTTCTGAAATTTGAGGGGAATATTTTCCATCCACTGTTGGTTGAATTCACAAACGTAAAACCCACAAATATGGAGGGCCTACTGTACATGCTCAAAATTATTTTTTGCAATTGTATGTGTGATTATGGAGAAGTTTAAACAATTCAAATGTATATGAACAGGGAGGTGATTAAATAACTACAGCTCAACTGTACTAGAGAAGAGTGTGTAGTTGCTACAAAAACTGAAAAGATCTCTGAGTAATTTATGCATTTTTAAAAACTAGAGGGAAGCAGCAGGTAACAGTATGTTATTATTCAGTTCCTGTTAAACATCTGCTGTAAGAACATAGTCTGTGTGCCTGTGTCTATATCATCTTCATTTATTTTTTATATCTTTAATCACATGTGTGAATGCCTAGAAAATGTCTGGATGGAATATAGACATATCTCAGATATTGTGAGTTCAGTTCCAGACCAACACAATAAGCAAATCTTGGGATAAACTTGAGTCACACAAATTTTTTGGTTTCCCAGTGCATATCAAAGTTATGTTAACATTGTTTTGTCATCCATTAGGTGTACAACACATTATGTCTAACAAATATATATGCCTTAATTAAAAGATACTTTATTGCTAAAAATTGCTAGCCATCTTCTGAGTCTTCAGTGAGTTCTAGTAGTAACATAAAAAAGCATTGATCACAGATCACCATAGCAAATATAATAATAATGAAAACATTTGCAATATTGTGAGAATTACCAATATGTGACACAGAGACATGAAGTGAGCAAATGCTGTTGGAAAAGTGGTGCCCATAGACTTGCTGGACATGAGGTGGCCACAGACCTTCAATTTGTAAAGAATGCATTTTCTGCAAAGATCAATAAAGCAAACCACAATAAAATGTGCTTGTATACAAATCTGTTAACATTGATTTGCCTCTGAAGAGGTAAATAGGATTTATGGTTTCTGAAAAGGAATTTACATTTTGGTAATCTTTATTATTTAAAAAAATATGTTGCAGTAGATTAAAAAATACTGTTGACTACTGTATTGCCTGTGTAGGGTGATAGAGTTAGGTGTTCAATAATTAGATGTTGAATGAATTGAAGAAAAAGAAAATTTAAAGTTATCCATACATAGTCTACCATAAAGGTGATCCTTGTCAATATGCTCTTATATGCAAATGGTAATAAAAATGATCTAAAAATGGAGTATGTGAAATATAGGAAAAGTCTTTTCCTGTCTTTAGACCAATATTCTTTTAAGTCATAATTTTTTGAAAATTTTATCTGCATATGTATGTGTATATATATATATATGCATGTATACACAAACATAGATTTCGCAAATTCTTAAATTGAACCTTGACTCTTATACTTTCAGAATAGAGCATCGTCTACTTACAGTCATGGCTCTTATTTTTTTTATTGAAGCTTCAGGTTTTGCTTCATAGATTTGAGACCAATATTCTTTTATCTAAAGGTAATCACTAAGAGTTTATTCATACAGAAGTATGGATTTATTCAGTGCCTTATTGATGCATTTTTTTCTTCTTTTTTTTTTTCGTTGCAAACAAGGTTTTGATAATTATTTTTACATTGGAATTCTGACTACTGGAATATACATAGGGTTAATTTTCAGTAGATAAATTACTAGATCATATGACATAAAGATTTAAAGTTCAACAGTTATTGCCAAACTGCTTGCTAGAAAGGCACTCCAGTGGTACATGAGAATGCTGAATTGTCACCATCATCTATAGAATCATCAAAGTTGTGGCTGTTTTAATTGTGATTGTATAGAATAGTAAATTATGGAGAACTCATACCTTACAATACTGAGCATTTCTTAGCCATGAACATAATGTATCTTGCTTCAGTTTTTGTCATTTCCTCCAGTTGATTTTTATAGTAGTTTTCTATGGGCCCAGCACCTTTCTTAAATATATTTCCATTTTTTATTGCTCTCAATAAAAAAATTCTTTGCATATTTGCTATTGATTTTTATATATTAGCTTTGTAATCAACTGCTTTACAAAATTCTGTCCTATGTAGTTTTGATTCTCTCAGTTTTCTACATGTGCTAATTCTTTATTTATTTATGGCTATGCAGAATCTTCATTGCTGTGTGGGTTTTTCTCTAATTGTGGTGAGAGAGGGCTACTCTGTAGTTGCTGTGCATGGACTTCTCATTGCAGTGGCTTCTCTTGTTGTGGAGCATGGGCTCTAGGGCGCATGGATTTCAGTAATTGTGGCATGTGGGATCAGTAGTTGTGGCTCCTGGGCTCTGGAGCACATGGTCAGTAGTTGTAGCTCATGGGCTTAGTGCTCCATGGCATGTAGAATCTTCCCAGCCCAGGGATCAAATCCATGTCTCTGCATTGGCAGGTGGATTTTTTTTACCCCTGAGGCACAAGAGAAACCCTATATATGTACTTCAGTTCAGCTCAGTTCAGTTCAGTTCAGTCGCTCAGTCATGTCCGATTCTTTGTGACTCCATGAGTTGCAGCACGCCAGGCCTCCCTGTCCATCACCAACTCCTGGAGTTTACCCAAACTCGTGTCCATCGAGTCGGTGATGCCATCCAGCCATTCATCCTCTGCCATCCCCTTCTCCTCCTGCTTCTAATCTCTCCCAGCATCAGGGTCTTTTCCAATGAGTCAGCTCTTCGCATCAGGTGGCCAAAGTATTGGAGTTTCAGCTTCAGCATCAGTCCTTCCAATGAACACCCGGGACTGATCTCCTTTAGGAGACTGGTTGAATCTCCTTGCAGTCCAAGGGACTCTCAAGAGTCTTCTCCAACACCACAGTTCAAATGCATCAATTCTTTAGCACCCAGTTTTCTTCACAGTCCAACTCTCACATCTATACATGAATACTGGAAAAACCATAGCCTTGACTAGATGGACCTTTGTTGGCAAAGTAATGTCTCTGCTTTTTAAGATGCTGTCGAGGTTGGTCATAACTTTCCGTCCAAGGAGTAAACATCTTTTAATTTCATGGCTGCAATCACCATCTGCAGTGATTTTGGAGCCTAGAAAAACAAAGTGTGCCACTGTTTCCACTGTTTCCTCATCTATTTCCCATAATGTTGAGCTTTAAGCCAACTTTTTCACTCTCCTCTTTCGCTTTCATCAAGAGACTTTTTAGTTCCTCTTCACTTTCTGCCATAAGGGTGGTGTCATCTGCATATCTGAGATTATTGATATTTCTCCTGGCAATCTTGATTCCAGTGTAGTTATATCACCATTTAAAATGAGTAATTTCCACCTTTTATCCCCCAATAGTTTTAATATAGTTTCTTTGATTACTTAATTGGATAAGACTTTGAGAACAAGGTTATAATAATATTAAAAATAGTGACCATTGTTGCCTTGGCTTTAACTTTTTATTCCATACATTTACTTGAAAAAAGTAAAAGTGTAAGTTCCTCAGTCATGTTTGTGATCCCACGGACTAAAGCCCACCAGGCTCCTCTGCCCATGGAATTCTCCAGGCAAGAATACTGGAGTGGGTAGCCATTATCTTCTCCAGGGGATCTTCCAGACCCAGGAAGTCAATACAAAAGCTGTGCATTGGTTTTATATTAAGAAAAATTTACTTAAAATGTTAAAGAGCACTTTCTTGTCTCCAAAATTATATCTTTGACTAAGCCTAAGAAATCATAGCTTCATGCTCCCAACCAAGCATTGCTGAACTGACTAAATATCATAAATATCTTAGCATCCTAAATGCCATGCCAGTCTTTGCGTTTTTGTGGTTGTTTATATTACCAATCCTGATGCTAACGATGGGCATTATATGATAAAGATTAAAAAAGTGATCGCTCCCTGGGGAGCAGGATAATTAAAATAGTATATTGTTAACATACCTACTGTCAATGTAAATACTACAAGAAGTGAAAGTTACTGCCATGGTTTGTAACTGATCAAAGATGGGCCATTAAGTGGATGGTGAATAACAAAAGATGAATAAAAAGTTAGAAAATAGAGAGCACTTTACTCTGGTGTTTATGCGTTCTGTAAAATAGTTGCCCAGGTTTGTTATGGTAATTTGGTTGGTAAAATCAGAGCCATTTTCAAACCTCCATCGTGGAAAAAAGATGAGTCTAAAGAGTATGAGTATTCCATCATGGAGAAAAACATTCTAAAGTTGTAGATTGTAAAGTTGATTTAGTTTGTTACTTTGACTATCAAAACATTTTAAAGAAACATTTCATTTGAGGTAAAAAGGCACATTTTCCTCTTATACTTAGTCATTCACAGTGGCACTCAGCATTCCAAGAGATTCAAGGGCTTTTTATCCATCTTTTCTTCCATTCAGTTCAGTTCAGTCGCTCAGTCGTGTCCGACTCTTTGCGACCCCATGAATCACAGCACGCCAGGCCTCCCTGTCCATCACCAACTCCTGGAGTTCACTCAGATCACGTCCTTCGAGTCAGTGATGTCATCCAGCCATCTCATCCTCTGTCGTCCCCTTCTGTTCCTGCCCCCAATCCCTCCCAGCATCAGGGTCTTTTTCAATGAGTCAAATCTTTGCATGAGATGGCCAAAGTACTGGAGCTTCAGCTTTAGCAGCATTCCTTCCAAAGAAATCTCAGGGCTGATCTCCTTCAGAATGGACTGGTTGGATCTCCTTGCAGTCCAAGGGACTCTCAAGAGTCTTCTCCAACACCACACTTCAAAAACATCAATTCTTAGGCGTTCAGCCTTCTTCACAGTCCAACTCTCACATCCATACATGACCACAGGAAAAACCATAACCTTGACTAGACGGACCTTAGTCAGCAAAGTAATGTCTCTGCTTTTGAATATGCTATCTAGGTTGGTCATAACTTTTCTTCCAAGGAGTAAGCATCTTTTAATTTCATGGCTGCAATCACCATCTGCAGTGATTTTGGAGCCCCCCAAAATAAAGTCTGACACTGTTTCCCCATCTATTTCCCATGAAGTGATGGGGCCAGATGCCATGATCTTCGTTTTCTGAATGTTGAGCTTGAAGCCAAATTGTTCACTCACCTCTTTCACTTTAATCAAGAGGCTGTTTAGTTCCTCTTCACTTTCTGCCATAAGAGTGGTGTCATCTGCATATCTGAGGTTATTGATATTTCTCCCAGCAATCTGGATTCCAGCTTGTGTTTCTTCAAGTCCAGCATTTCTCATGATGTACTCTGCGTATAAGTTAAATAAGCAGGGTGACAATATACAGCCTTGACGTACTCCTTTTCCTACTTGGAACCAGTCTGTTGTTCCATGTTCAGTTCTAACTGTTGCTTCCTGACCTGAATACAGATTTCTCAAGAAGCAGGTCAGGTGGTCTGGTATTCCCATCTCTTTCAGAATTTTCCACAGTTTCTTGTGATCCACACAGTCAAAGACTTTGCATAGTCAATAAAACAGAAATAGATATTTTTGTGGAACTCTCTTGCTTTTTCCATGATCCAGCAGATGTGGCAATTTGATCTCTGGTTCCTCTGCCTTTTCTAAAACCAGCTTGAACATCAGGAAGTTCATGGTTCATGTACTGCTGAAGCCTGGCTTGGAGAATTTTCAGCATTACTTTACTAGCCTGTGAGATGAATGCAATTGCACGGTAGTTGGAGCATTCTTTGGCATTGCCTTTCTTTGGGATTGGAATGAAAATTGACCTTTTCCAGTCCTGTGGCCACTGCTGAGTTTTCCAAATTTGGTGGCATATTGAGTGCAGCACTTTCACAGCATCATCTCTCAGGATTTGAAACAGCTCCACTGGAATTCCATCACCTCCACTAGCTTTGTTCATAGTGATACTTTCTAAGGCCCCCTTGACTTCACATTCCAGGATGTCTGGCTCTAGATGAGTGATCACACCATCGTGATTTTCTGGGTCGTGAAGCTCTTTTTTTGTACAATTCTTCTGTGTATTCTTGCCACCTCTTCTTATCTTCTGCTTCTGTTAGGTCCATACCATTTCTGTCCTTAAATGTTCCCTTGGTATCTCTAATTTTCTTGAAGAAATGTCTAGTCTTTCCCGTTCTGTTCTTTTCCTCTATTTCTTTGCACTGATCGCTGAAGAAGGTTTTCCTATCTCTTCTTGCTGTTCTTTGGAACTCTGCATTTAGATGCTTATATCTTTTTTTTTCTCCTTGGCTTTTCACTTCTCTTCTTTTCACAGCCATTTGTAAGGCTTCCCCAGACAGCCATTTTGCTTTTTTGCATTTCTTTTCTATGGGGATGGTCTTGATCCCTGTCTCCTGTACAATGTCACGAACCTTATTCCATAGTTCATCAGGCACTCTATCTATCAGATCTAGGCCCTTAAATCTATTTCTTGCTTCCACTGTATAATCATAAGGGATTTGATTTAGGTCATACCTGAATGGTCTAGCGGTTTTCCCTTTCTTTAATTTAAGTCTGAATTTGGCAATAAGGAGTATGGCTTTTCACTTCTCTTCTTTTCACAGCCATTTGTAAGGTTCCCCAGACAGCCATTTTGCTTTTTTGCATTTCTTTTCTATGGGGATGGTCTTGATCCCTGTCTCCTGTACAATGTCACGAACCTTATTCCATAGTTCATCAGGCACTCTATCTATCAGATCTAGGCCCTTAAATCTATTTCTTGCTTCCACTGTATAATCATAAGGGATTTGATTTAGGTCATACCTGAATGGTCTAGCGGTTTTCCCTTTCTTTAATTTAAGTCTGAATTTGGCAATAAGGAGTTCATGATCTGAGCCACAGTCAGCTCCTGGTCTTGTTTTTGTTGACTGTATAGAGCTTCTCCATCTTTGGCTACAAAGAGTATAATCAATCTGATTTCAGTGTTGACCATCTGGTGATGTCTATGTGTAGAATCTTCTCTTGTGTTGTTGGAAGAGGATGTTTGCTATGACCAGTGCATTTTCTTGGCAAAACTCTATTAGTCTTTGCCCTGCTTCATTTCACATTCCATGGCCATTATAGGACTGCATTCCAGTCCCCTATAATGAAAAGGGCATCTTTTTTGGGTGTTAGTTCTAAAAGGTCTTGTAGGTCTTTGTAGAACCATTCAACTTCGGCTTCTTCAGTGTTACTGTTGGGGCATAGACTTGGATTGCAATGATATTGAATGGTTTGCCTTGGAAATGAACAGAGATTATTCTGTCATTTTTGAGACTGCATCCAAGTACTGCATTTCAGACTCTTTTGTTGACCATGATGACTACTTCATTTCTTTGGAGGGATTCCTGACCCTTCCATTACCTGATCGTTTTATTTTGCCATACAATATAAGGGATGATATAGAGAAAAAGTGAGACTCAGGTTTGGGTAGAGGATATTTTAGAGAGGATAGAATCCTTGGGAATGCATCCTTACAGAATTGTACAATTACCTAAGATAGTAAGATATAATGTTTAGATATCAAATTATATTTGCAGGAATATTTTCAAAAATAAGTATTGTTTTTGATTTTGTTCTTCAGGATAAAGTAACAAGCCAGTCTTAGGGTAGACTTAAAAAAGCCTGCTAATTACATTTGCTATAAACAAATTATCATGTCTCTATTATTGTGCAGATAAATAATTAGCAGTAATTATATTGGAGAATTCTTTATCCATTTTTGTTAGAAATTAATTTATCTCTCCAAGTATCTCTTAATTGTTTGAATTGTTTTGAATACAAAATTGTATCACTTTATTACTTAGGACTTCATTCAAGAATAAAGGAATAGAAAAGGGCCATCAGAATTCTTCACTGTGAGTTTCACGTGTGTTCATGAAAGATTCCTGTCCATCCTCACATGGAACTCATAGGTCCTTTTAGCATTAAAGTAAAAGCTCAGATGTGTCCGACTCTTTGAGACCTCATGGGCTATACAGTCCATGAAATTTTCCAGGCCAGAATACTGGAATGGGTAGCCTTTCTGTTCTCCAGGGATTCTTCCCAACCAGGGAAGGCGGATTCTTTACCAGCTGAGCCACAAGGAAAACACAAGAATACTGGAGTGGGTAGCCTATCCCTTCTCCAGGGGATCTTCCCGATCCACAAATTGAACTGAGGTCTCTTACATTGCAGGCATATTCTTTACCAACTGAGCTATCAGAGAAGCCCCCTTTTAGCATTATTTGGGATCCAAATGCTGCTTCCTGCTGAAATCTTTTTGCTTTCAAACCTATCACCACCAGCTGTGTGAGTGCTGGCCATTGAGCTGCCTTTTCCTGGACTCCTCTGCCTTTAATCAGGTATTGTTTGTCCTCTGCATGGTGATCTCTAAGCTGTTGTTGACTTCTTTATAGACCGTAATCCACCAAAGCCAGCTTGCTTTCCATGCAGGTGTTGGGAGAATGCTTCTTTACACCTTCTCCTCTTTCAGCTCAACGTTGTTACCAATACCAAGCAGAGTTCTTTGTTTCTTGCATTTACCTCCAGTTGCTGCTGTAACAAATTTGGTGCCTTTTTAACATCACCAATTTATTATATTCTAGTTGTATAAATAAGAAATCTGACCCAGGTCTTACTGGGCTCAAGACAAGGTGTTGTAGGGCTATGTTCCTGTCTGAAGACTAGGGAAGAGTCTGTTTCCTTGCATTTTCTGGCATCTAGAGGTTGCCCACATTCCTTGACATATGACCCCTTCCTCCATCTCCAAAGGCAGCAACATTGCCTCTTTGATAATTTTTCCATAGTCACATCCCTCTCTGACCGTACAAGGGTGTTTTCATTTCTTGTAGGGACTCATGTGATTAGATTTGGCCCACCTGTGTGATCCATGATAACCTCTCCATCTCATAGTCTTTAATCTTAATCATATCTATGAAGTTCCTTTGCCATATTCACAGATTCCAAGGGTTAGGGTTGGGTTCTCATTATTCTGCCAGCTATATTCCCCAGTAGCATACAGAGGTTTTGGTGTAAACAACTCTTTCCTTTTTTTTTTTTTTGGTTCCTCTGGCCTTTGCAAAATTCAGGTACAGGTAATAATCCATTTATTATACCTGAGGATGCAATCTGTGTCGGAGAGGTTTACTCTGCTCTCTTTAATTCTCCTTGAATTTATGGTTCTAGTCATTGCCTGTTTACACTAAGATCCAGTTTGTACCCTGGTATGTCTCCTGTTTGTCTACACTTTCTGTATGTTGTCTCTGGTTTGGGCTTCCAGATAAGTTTGGCTGGTAGGAAGCACTGGTGGATCCTGGAGGGATTCAGGAGTAAAGAAGCTAGGGTATTTCTAAAATTTAATTTATTATACCTCAGAAAACAGTTTCTGTGAGTGGCTGTGTCTGTAGGGTAACAGGTTCTTTCTGAACAGCTTGCCCTTTGTAAATCCAGCCCCTACAGGTAAACCCTGCTGGGATTGTAGCTGCCCCCAGGTGTCCCAAGCATGTGATTTCTGGAAGTACCACTTCTCTGTTGTGTTCCTGCAGTCCCAGAAGTGATGGGTGGTTTTCTGCTGTTTCCAATTTTTCATTTACTCCATCACACCCTGCTTTGCTTCTCATGTCTCTCATCATCTGTATAACCTCTTCTCTGTATTAAGTCACCTGTGTTTAAAACACTCAAAGGTTTCTTGTTTCCTTACTGACCTCTGACTGATACATAAAGTTTATCCTTCTCTAAGGACATTCAGCCCAGCCCTCATACAACTAAATCATTAGATATGCTTAGTGTGAATCCCAGGCTAACTATGCCTTCACCTCAGCATCAGCCTGTCTTGAGTGCAAACATAATTAGCAACTGAAAAGTTCTTGGTGCTTAATCTAATGGAAACTCATATATGGATTTTTTGAGTATTAGCAGAGAGATGCTAGAATCAATATGTTCTGAAAAGGATAAACTACAGTTTTAATTCTATGTCCATATAACTGGGTGGGGAAGCAAACAAAAGAAAATTTGTTAACAAGTGGTTTATACAGAAGCTGGAACTTCTGAAGAAAAATGGCCTGTGAAGAATTCCTTGTGTCTGAGTGCTAAGAAACTTTAATTAGGAACAAGGTTACCTGACACTAAATTTGAAGTTGATTGTTATTATGGGCTGAATTATGTCTCCTTAAAATTTGTATGTTGAAGCTCTAACTCCCAGGGCCTCAGAATATGTCTGTCTTTGGAAATGAGGCCTTGAAAGACAAAATTAAGTTAAAAGGAGGCCCTTAGGCTGAGCCCCAATCTAATGTGACTGGTATCCTTATAAGAAGAGGAAGTTTGGAGACACAAGTGACTTCAAGGATATATGTATGTAGAGAAAAGGCCATGTGAAAACACAGTGAGAAGGTGGCTCTGTGCATGCCAAGGAGAGAGGCCTTCAGTTCAGTTCAGTTCAGTCGCTCAGTCGTGTCCGACTCTTTGCGACCCCATGAATCGCAGCACGCCAGGCCTCCCTGTCCATCACCAACTCCCGGAGTTCACCCAGACTCATGTCCATCAAGTCAGTGATGCCATCCAGCCATCTCATCCTCGGTCATCCCCTTCTCCTCCTGCCCCCAGTTCCTCCCAGCATCAGAGTCTTTCCCAATGAGTCAACTCTTCGCATGAGGTGGCCAAAGTACTGGAGCTTCAGCTTCAGCCTCATTCCTTCCAAAGAAATCCCGGGTTGATCTCCTTCAGAATGGACTGGTTGGATCTCCTTGCAGTCCAAGGGACTCTCAAGAGTCTTCTCCAACACCACAGTTCAAAGCATCAATTCTTTGGTGCTCAGCCTTCTTCACAGTCCAACTCTCACATCCATACATGACCACAGGAAAAACCATAGCCTTGACTAGATGGACCTTAGTCGGCAAAGTAATGTCTCTGCTTTTGAATATGCTGAGAACCCAAACCTGCTGACACCTTGACCTCAGACTTCTAGGCTCCAGAACTGTAAGAAAATTAGTATCTGTCTAAGCATCCAGTCTGTGGTATTTTGTTACAGCAGCCCTAGCAAACTAACACGCTTGCGTTTTGTGTTGTAAACCTCTTCCATTGCTACAAATGTCCATATACTTTGTTGCATTCACAAAAGTCTCAGGGGAAGGATGTTTTTTTTGAGGGAAGGATGGTGTCACAGAAGGATTAAAGAAAGAGATCTGTGCTTTATGTCTAGATTAGTGAGTTACAGAGAGAGAAGAGCTGAAAGGAGATACTGAGATGGAGAGTTCCACATGAGCAGCACCTTGGGGACACTGATGCCCAGGGACGTGTATACCCATCCTAATCTGACCTCAACACTCTCACTCCCAAATACTTACCTCATGTCACCTTCTAAGAAATGCTGGTTTACTGGGGAAGAGGGTAGACTTTTCACAGTCACAAGATGGTATGTCCTTAAGTATAACAGCCAAATTCTACATAGCTCTTAAAGGATATTGTCATCGTTTAGTTGCTCAGTAGGGTCCGACTCTTTGTGACTCCCTGGACTGTAGCCCGCCAGGCTCCTCTGTCCATGGGATTCTCCAGGCAAGAATACTGGAGTGGGTTGCCATTTCCTACTCCAGGGAATTGTCTCCAGGGATCAAACTCGAGTCTCCTGCATTGGCAGATGGATTCTTTACCACTGCACCATCTGGGAAGTCCCCTTAAAGGATATTAGATGTGCTTATTTTTCCGATTTGGTTATTGATGGAAATAGAAAACGCTAAATAGGAGAACTATGGAAACAGCTGAAGGAAGATGGGACACGTGATCAAAGGTATATGAAATGATGATTTTCATGTGATTAATGATTTATATTGATCAGCATTAAAGAGAGAAGATATATGAGGTTAGGAGGAAGAGTTGCCTGTACACCACACTTATGATGGCAGGTCTGACAGGTCACAGCTTCACAGCAAGGGGAAAAAAAAACCCACCAAACTTAATTTGAACAGAATACATGTGATCTATATCACTCAAACATGATGCCCACAAACAAGCCATATACTCACTCTCATTTGTCTTTTCTCTTATTTTTCCTTCCACATGAAATATTCTTCATTACTGCCTACACATGTTTAAAAGTTAAAAATCCTTGAAGCATTAAATAAAATACCACCGTCTCCTTCAGCATTGCTGGTTACCTCAAGTTAGATGAATTACTCTTGCCTATGTATTTCTCTTTATTGGCTTTATAATTTACTCTAGTACCTAATTCATTGAACTTTTTACATATGTATTTTTACCACTAAATTGTGAAATGTTATTCCTTTCACAACTTTTAATATATTTATGAACATACTAGATGCTGAATCAATATTTTCCTGGGTAAAATTTGGTTTGGATGTTTCAGTTAGTGAATTTCTTTTCTTTTCTTTCTTTTTCTTTTTCTTTTTTTTTTTTTAGAGAAAAAGAATCTAAAAATCAAAACCATTTTCAGTCCATTGGTAAAGATTCCATTGTGATTCTTTCCTATTTAAGTATTGGTATCCAAGACTGTAAGGAGTTTCTTACCTTTGCACTTGAGCTACTTTGTCATTTTCCTGTCTTAAGTTACAGAGGATGAAATGACACTGAGAGTTGGAAATTTGCCCCAGATTAGGTAGCTCAGCTGGTAAAGACTCTGTCTGCAATGCAGGAGAGCCCAGTTTGATTCCTGGGTCAGGAAGATCCCCTGGAGAAGGGATAGGCTACCCACTCCAGTATTCTTGGGCTTCCCTAATGGCTCAGTCAGTAAAGAATCTCTTGTAATGCAGGAGAACTGGTTTTGATTCCTGGGTTAGGAAGATTCCCTGGAGGAGGGCATGGCAATCCACTCCGGTATTCTTGCCTGGAGAATACCCATGGACAGAGGTGTCTGGAGGTTACAGTCCATGGGGTTGCAAAGAGTTGGACATGACTGAGCAACTAAGCACACATATAATGCTTTGGGCTTCCCAGGTGCTGCTAACGGTAAAGAACTGGAGAAGGTAATGACAACCCACTCCAATATTCTTGCCTGGTGAATCCCACAGACAGAGGAGAATGGAAGGCTACAGCCCACAGGGTCACAAAGAGTTGGACATGCTTGAAGCAACTTAGCACGTATGCACATGTAGTACTTTAAGGGGATAGCCACAAAATGCTTCTATTATTTTGCTAGACACTATGATGCTAAAGCTGAAACTCCAGTACTTTGGCCACCTCATGAGAAGAGTTGACTCATTGGAAAAGACTCTGATGCTGGGAGGGATTGGGGGCAGGAGGAGAAGGGGACGACAGAGGATGAGACGGCTGGATGGTGTCACTGACTCAATGGACATGAGTTTGAGTGAACTCTGGCAGATGGTGATGGACAGGGAGGCCTGGCATGCTGCAATTCATGGGGTCGCAAAGAGTCAGACACGACTGAGCGACTGAACTGAACTGAACATATGCTACTTCTCTATGAGAGATGTCAACATGCCTTTGTCAGTAACATTTCTTTGTATGCAGTTAAGTCCAATACAGCAGCTTATTGGTACTTTCTTGACTCCTATTCTTTATCCAGATCTAAGGGGGATAAGAAGAATTAAAAAACATAATATGGTCATCCTCAATAAGCTTTTAAATTGAGAAAATGTCTTAAGCGTAGGAAATTTTTAGATAGTTGTACAAGCAAAGCTGTGGTAATCAGTGAGATCATGAATAGTAATTGATTGCAATGTTTCATACATTGCAACTTGACATTCTTAAGACAGTCTTGTGGCAGAAACAGCCACATATACAACAAAAAGTATTAATATAGTCAATAATAACAGCACTCAAACATTGGTTAGAATTTTGTCTGAGCTCAGGGCCAATTATGAACATTCCTCAAATTCTGACCAGTTTTGGATTTCAGTTACTCCTTAAGAATTTACCCTTTGTCTCCTATAACTGACCTGCTTTGTTTTCCATATTTTTGCATTGTCTTTCATTACTTACTCTGCAAAGTTATAGAAGATATGATTCATAGTGATAGCAGTGGCTGATGTCTAATTAGTACATATTTTGTGCATTGCTCTCTGCTATGTGAGTTATAGTATTCTTATTGTTATCCTGAAAGGAAAACATTATTTCCACTGTATAAGTTAAAAAAAAGATGTTAAGTAAAATTTGAAATTACCTACATTTCCCTTGGACACAGAGCTGAGTGGTGAGAATGGGATTCACACAACATTGTGTTGAGTTTCAAAGCCTGCGATCTTGGCACAGCACTTTGTGGAATTTAAAAGACAGAGAGATTACTATTGTCTGGGGGTGACTAAAATTATTTCATGAAAGAAGTGAAATTACTGTCATCCTTTGAATGAAGATAAGCTTTTTGACAGGCAGAGTGGATGGAATTTCAGGTACAGGGACTATAATGACAACTTACTATACAGTGTTTGGAATGCATTGAGAAATGGTGTCCAGTGCAGTAATTCTAGGGGCAGTGAAGTGAGATAAGACTTGTGTGCTATACATATGTGGTAGAAAATCTTTGTAATCATTAAAAAAAAAAATTGTGCATGAAAGTGAAAGTATTAGTCGCTCAGCCGTGTTTGACTCTCTGTGACCCCATAGACTGTAGCCCGCCAGGCTCCTCTGTCCGTGAAATTCTCCAGGCAAGAATATTGGAGTGGGTTGCCATTCCTTTCTCCAGAGGATCTTCCTGACCAGGGATCGAACCTGGGTCTCCTGCATTGCAGGTGGGTTCTTTACTGAGCCACCAAGAAGTATTCCAGGTTTGTGGATGATGGGAAGTCAATTAAAGTTTTAGCAATAAGTGACATGGTGATATGAGGATACTTTAAAATTTTGAAAGAGGTTATTGGAGATTTTGTTTTTCCTGGCATTAAATAGAAAAGTGTTAAAGAAAAACTCCACTTTGAAGATACTGAAGGTAAGGTCTTATTGAAGATTCACTCAGATACTCAGAGAGCTTCACTTCAAAGTGAAACAACTTGGAGTTACTGGGGTAGTCTCCCTCAGAGAACTGAGATGAAAGCACCCTTGCAGCATCAGAAAGGACCTTTGCATGCATAGCTCTAGATTTTAAAAATGTGTGTCACTTGTACTTGTTTTAGAGTGTCTCAGTGCAGATTTAGTCAGGAAACCAGCAAGGGAAGGAGGTACAGGTTTTGGGTTTATAAGGTGGCAGTTGCTAAATTCACACTGATCTCATGATCTGGGAGAAACATATACCCTGAAAGACAGCTGAGCATAAGATCATTCATTCACTGAGCAGGCAGATCATTTAGCTGTATTGGCTTTTTGGGCTAACATTAGTGTCTTTGGGCAATGGCAGGAGCGTGACTACTGGAGCAGACTGGGTAGTGAGCTGCTATGTTCACTCCCTGCTCTCAGCTGAACATTTTCCTCTTCTCTGTATTTACCACTGGAGGTTGCCCCAGCAATCAGAAACTGCTGCAAGCCTGAAATAGTGTCATTGCAGTCTAGTGTATGGAGTTGTCCATCAAGCAGCCCCTCCTTACTGCTGTGACTGTGTGGTGTTCTTAGAACCAAGTCTTTTGAGAATCACCTTTGGTACTGGGTGTCTATGGTCATAGAGGAAATGCGTGCAAGTAGTAATAGCAGCCCACTTGTTCAAAAATACCGACTAAATGGGGATGATTCATGTAATTTTTATTTTCTTCTGGAGCAGGAAGACCTCTGCTCTTAGTTCCTCCTGCTCTAAGAGCATAAGTAAAATTAGTGTTTATTTTCTGTTAAATAATTGGGTAAGAAGTTACAGGTTCATGAGTAGAGATTAGAAGAAAGTGGAGGTAGAGGTAGATTTGGATCACCCATATCAAGCTGCCACATAAAGCTGGTACATTTGCAGGGCACATGGCCTACAGTGTGAGTGGGCCATGCATCGTGCATTGCACCAACTGACTGAACACATGTAGGGAATGTATGCCATAAAGAGGCATGTTCTGTTCAGGGACATTTACCAAGAGAGAATATATGGAGAAAACATTTTGAGAAATGATCAAATTTAGGGGATAAAAGGAGAAGGAAGATAAGCCAACAAGGGAAAGAGGGAGGAGAAGTCAGAGAAACACAACTGGTCCCAAAGAGTGCAGTTGACATAGTCCATGTCTATTCCTCTACGTGATGTCCAAATGTTTCAAAGTGAAGGCAGTGTGTTGCCTTCTATTCCTGATGTAAACTCAGTCTCTCTTTTTTTTTCTCTCTGTGTCTTTTACATACATGTGCATTCATTTTTGTCACAATCTCTTTCAGTTTTATTCTCAGTTCAGATAAGTTTATCATAGCCAGACTTGTCTTTGACAAATCACTATGTACCCACAGAAATGGTTGTTCCCACTTAAATTGATAGTAGGAAACTTCATTCCCATTCCCAATCTGCACAAAATATTGATTTTAAATCCTAATCCTCCACTGAGGAATTCCATCGAACCTTTGAAATTTTATGAGGAGACTATTTTGTAGTCACTTAGCAGCCGTATCCACTTACATCTCTGTAAAGGATGATAGATATTTAAAAAGGGCTTCCCTGTTGGCTCAGATAGTAAAGAATCTGCCTGTAATGTAGGAGATGTGGGTGATCCCTGGGTCAGGAAGATCCTTTGGAAAGGGGAATGGCAACCCACTCCAGTATTCTTGCCTGGAAAATCCCATGGCCAGAGAAGCCTGGTGGGTTACACTCCACAGGGTCGCAGAGTTGGACATGATTGGATGAGTAATACACACATCCTTATTTTAAAGTTTAAAACTATCCTATTAGTAGCCAACGATCATAATTTGATTCACTCTGTTGAAGTCTTTGGTCCAAAATTTGTATTTCAAAAACTGTGTCCTTAGGGACATTTTCTTTCCAAAGAATGAAATAATTAGTTCCTAAGAAATGACACAGCCACACATTGTCAGTATAATTAAGAGTGCTGCTGCCAAATTCAGACAAGCCTGCATTTCTGTCATCTTGCCTGATGCCAGAGCCAACATATTTTTTGCTTATTATTTTATAATTACCATTTAGAGAAGCTCAAGGAAGTTTCTTGAACCCCAGGAAAACCATAAAATAAGACTGCCTACCATTCTGGCAATGCCTCCAATACTGAAACATAGTTATTTAGTCCACTCCTACCACTTGTTTTTTGTAGCAATGTACAATTACATATGAATTAATTTGTTTTCTAAAAAGAAAAAAAAATTAGAAGAGTGTTTTCTGTGTTTTTGTCCTATAATCAGTGGTGAAGTATAATAATGTGGATTATCGACAGTGAAAACCATATTTGACCAGCATGTTCTGTTAGTAGTCTAAGCCCTATGCATGCGGTGAATAGATGTGCTTTTTTATCCTTGGCTCCCCTTCACCCACCTCTACTTATCTTTGTTATGGAGAGGGATATGCCTCTCTTCTGGTATCAGACTTGATTCTCATGTGACTGGATGGATTGGGTGGTATGGATAAGCATCGTGATCTCAGTTCCTGGACAGCAATGATTGTGATGGGAGCTTGACTGAAGTATGTAAGATTGCCAGATAAAATATAAGATTCCCACTTAAATGTGAATTTTGGTAAATGATGATGAGAGGCCTAGGTTATGGCATTTTTTACACCTGTAGAAATTTTGTCAGATGTTGAGTGGGATATATTCATACTCAGGTAATAGTCATTGTTTATCTGAAGTCAGCTTTAACTGGGTGTCCCGTACTTTTGTTTGCCAAACGTTGACTATCCTAAAAGTAGGATCAGAGCCCTCTCTTTCTCTTTCTTTAATGAATGCTGAGGGAGAGAATTTTTTGTTGTTGTTATTGTTGGGGAGATTGAAGAGGATTAAAGACAAACCTACATGATAGCTACTTTCCCTAATGGGTAAGAGGGAAGAATCTCTTTAGAAAGTAAACCAAGACGAGAACAGTATGGCAGAGGAGTAGATAGACGTAGAGTACATCTCTCTCCACAGACACATCAGGAATATACCTTCAGACACAGAAGTGCATGCAGAACATCAGAACTGAAAGGGAACAGGAGTCCCTGACTAGTGGAAAAGAATATATAGAACCACGCAAAACTTGGTAGGATGAAGGAAAAGAAGGGGAAGAACAGGAGTGTTAGTAGGACTGGACCTGCCCTCAGCGGGTGGGGGAAATGAAGCAAGGATCGATCCCCACAGTAGGGCAATTGTCTGGGTCAGAGGAGAAACATTTAAGGCTGAGAGTGAAACAGTTGATCTGTGGCAGCCTAAATGGATTGAGAATCAGATAGTCCTTGCTGCAGCCATACATACCTGGGACTGGAAGGCTGGCCTCTTGGAAGGTGCAGTAGCTGGGAGCTGGAGTTTAAGGATTGTGGAGCAGCCCAGAGTTGAGGGCTGCTGTTGACCATGGAAAGATGGCTTGAAGGGATGTGAAAGAGGAGATCCTTGTGGGAAATGCCGGTGGAGGAAAGCCAGGCAGCCATGGAAGCAAGGTGATACTGCTGAGTCACACGTAGGGGGTGGAGCCATCACCATAGCCTCTCTCTTCCCACATACCAGCATCAGCAGCTGAACAGTAGAGAGGCTGGCCCATCAAACACCTGATGCACTGAACTACAGAGTAGGACCCCAGCCAGGGTGCCCTTTTAAGTGTCTGATGTGCTAATCTACAGAGTAGGACCCCAGCCAGGGGCCCCCTCTATGTGTCTGATGAGCTGAACAGCAGAGAAGGACTACAGGCAAGGGAGCCCTCTAAGTGCCTGAATAGGTGGAGCTATGGCGAAAGACTGGCTAAATAGGTCTTCTGATCTCCAACTACAAGAGGCTCGAAAAAAGACCCTGATAGGGCCATAACTCCTGCGGCAGAGGCAGCCCGTGTCCATGCACAGTTGGCGCTGCCAGGGTCCCCGCAAGCCAAGAAGCTGTACCGCTCAGCTCTCACTGGGCAGAGCTGCCACAGGCAAAAAATATTTTTGCGTCTATGTACTTAAGGTTGCTTCAGTCATGTCCAACTCTTTGTGACCCTGTTGATTGTGGTTGGCCAGGCTTCTCTGTCAGAGAGGGGCTTCTCCAGGCAAGAATACTGGAGCATATTGGCCGATACTGGTTGTCATACCCTTCCAGAGCACTATACTTCCTATTGCCCTAGCAGCCAAACCCCCTGAGTACCTGGTGCTGCCAGAACCCCTGCGACCCAAGCAGCTGCACCACCTCCACACCTGACCCTCACAGGGGCAAACCCAAGCCCTCCAGGGCAGCCTCAGGAGCTAAACCCCAGTGGACGACCCACATGTAGAGGTGGAAATAAAACCACAGTTGAAACCCAGGGGCAGTGTGGCTAACGAAGAAGACCCAAAACCTTCCCACCAGCTGTACAAGCTGCAGATTAAATCCACATGATCAACTAAGTAGACTCTGTGTTCATGGAATATATAAAAGGGCATTTAGAGCTCCTACAAAGAAAACACACTAGCTCTGATAGCTGTGGACTTGGAGGCAAGAACACACAGGAGTAGGACCAGATTAGAATCTGAACTGCCCACACAGCAGGTCCAGAGATAAGCACAATGTTGGAGGGCATCCTAGGGAGTTAAGGTGGACTGTGAAAGAAACATTTGTTATTCTTATTTTTGACTTGCTTTGTAGACTCTTTTGGATTTTTTTTCTTTTTCTTGTTTTCCCCTCTCTGTTGTAGTTGTCGAATTTATTGGCACTAAGAAACCCAATTAAGCATTTCAGCTTTTTTTTTTTTCCTCCCCTCAGTCACATATTTTATTGCTGTCATAAACCTCTGAGTCTACTTTGGGCTTTCACAGTTCTGTGGAGTTTTCCTATTTTTTTCTTTTATCTTTTTTTTTAATTTTAATTTTTAAACCTATGTTTTCTACATTTATTCTATTGTTTGCTTTTCCTACTGTTCTTTTCCCCTTGCAGTTAATCTTTAACATATATAAATCTTTATATACTCTATTTAACTTTGCATATCCATTCTTTCTTTCTTTTCTTTCTCTCCTTTCCTCTCAACATACTTGTTAGTTTTATTTTCATTGCTTTACTCCTCAGTTGGCACCTTGTTTTAGGTTTGTTTTCCAGTTTGTGCTCTAATTAGTTTTGTTCTGGTAGATATAAATTTTGGTTTTCTTGTTTGCTGGGTCAATCTATTATACTTTATTTTTTGTTGGGCTGTTTTAATTTTGCTTATGTATATGTGTATATTCCATTATATTAATTATTATTTGCCTGATTTTATAACTGCCATTTGTCTGGGATTCATCTTTGGTTTCTCATTTTTGGATAGTTGTTTTAACCGTACTTAGTGCCATAACAAACCACTTGTAGACTCTTTGTTCCTGAACAGAGATCAAGCCCTCAGCCTTTGGAGTAGGAGCATTGAATCCAAGACCCTAGACTACCAGAGAACTAACCTTAGGGAGTATCAAACAGTGAGAACTCATTTAAAGAAACCACTTGAATACAAGGCCCTGTATCACCCAACTACCAGTAGCACCCTGTGCAGGATGCCTCATCCAAACAACAAACAAAATTAAAATGCAACCCCAGGCATCAGCAGACAGGATGGCCACCTCACTTAGCCTTGCCCATCAGAGGAAAAACCAACAGACAAGCAAACAAAAACTCAGCACAAATCTCACCCTATACAAAACTCACACTAACCACTGGACCAATCTTAGGAGGACAGAAGCCAAAAGGAAGAAGTAATTCAATCTTCTTCAAGGAAAGAATTCAACTTTTCTTGAAGCCTGGGAAAGGAGACCTCAAACATGATAATTAAAAAAAATAATAATGAAAAGGCAGAGAAATACTGCATAAATTAGGGAACAAATTGGAAACACAGAAGTCCAAATAAATGAAGAGGAAATACACAAACTACCTGAGAAAGAATTCAGAATAATGATAGTAAAGATGATCAAAAACTTTGAAAACAAAATGGAGAAAATGCAAGAATCTATTAACAAAGACCTAGAAGATTAAAGAATAAACATACAGAGACAAAAAACACAATTACTGAAATTAAAAATAAATTAAAAGGAATCAATAGCAGAATATCTAAAACAGAACAAATCAGTGAGCTGGAAGATAAAATGGTGGAAATTACTTCTAAAGAGCAGAATAAAGTAAAAAAGAATGAAAAGAGCTGGGGACAGTCTCAGAGGTCGCTGGGACTATATCAAATGCACCAACATTTGAATTATAAGGGTCCCAGAAGAAGAAGAGGAAAAAAAAAAAAAAAGGATATGAGAAAATTTTTGCAGAGATTATAGTTGAAAATTTCCCCAACATGGAAAAGGAAATAGTCAATAAAGTCCAAGAGGCACAAAGAGTCCCACACAGAATAAAACCAAGGAGAAATATGCCAAGACACATACTAATCAAACTAACAAAGACTAGACACAAAGAAAAAATATTAAAAGCAGCAAGGGAGAAGAAACAAGTAACATAAAAGAGAAACCCCATACACTTAACAGCTGATCTTTCAGCAGAATCTCTGCAGGTCAGAGGGAATGGCAGAATATATTTAAAGTGCTGGAAGGGGAAAATCTACAACCAAGATTATTGTACCTGGCAAGGATCTCTTTCAAAATTGATGGAGAAATAAAAAGCTTTTCAGACAAGCAAAAGTTAAGAGAATTCAGTACCACCAAACCAGTTTTATAACAAACATTAAAGGGACTTATATAGTCAAGAAATACAAGAGATAAAAAAAATCTACAAAATCAATCCCAAATAATTAGAAAATGGCAATAGGAATATATATATATATATATATATATATATAATTACTTTAAATGTAAATGGATTAAATGCTCTAACCAAGACACAGACTGGCTGAATGGATACAAAAATAAGACCCATATATATGTGGTCTACAAGAATCCCACTTCAAAAAAAAAAAAAAAAAAAAACAATCCCACTTCAGACCACAAGACACATATAGACTGAAAGTGAGAGGATGGAAATTTATATTCCATGCAAATGGGATGCAAAAGAAACTGGAGTAGCAATCCTTGTATCAGACAAAACAGACCTTAAAATAAAGATTACAAGAGATAAGGAAGGATACTGCATAATAATCAGGGGATCATTCCAAGGGGAAGACATAACACCTGTAAATATCTATGCAGCCGACACTGGAGCACCTCAATGCATAAAACAAAGAATAATAGACATAAAAGGAGAAATTGACAGTGACACAGAAATAGGAGGAGATTTTAACACTGCACTCACACCAATGGACAGATCATCAAAACAGAAAATTAATAAGGAAGCACAAGTCTTAAATGATACATTAGATGAGTTGGATCATTTTGATATCTTCAGGACATTCCATACAAATGCAGAAGAATACACCTACTTTTCAAGTGCATATGGTACATTCTCCAGGATAGACCACGTCTTGGGTCACAATCAAAGCTCAGTAAATTTAAGAACATTGAAATTGTATCAAGTGTCTACTCCAACCACAATGCTGCTATGAGAGGATAAAACTTTAACAAACACAAACACATGGAGATTAAACCACATGTTTCTAAATAACCAACAGATTACTGAAGAAATAAAAATGGAAAGATCCCCTGGAGAAGGAAATGGCAACCCACTCTAGTATTCTTGCCTGGAGAATCTCATGGACAGAGGAGCCTGGTGGGCTACAGTCCATGGGATCTACCTCAAGAAACAAGAAAAACATAGTATAGACAACCTAACTTTACACCTAAAACAACTGGGAAAGGAACAACAACAACAACAACAAAACAAAAACAAACAAACAAACAAAAAAACCCACACCAAAATTAGTAGAAGGAAAGAAAGCACAAAGATCTGAACAGAAATAAATGAAAAAGAAATGAAAGGAACAATAGTGATGATTAATAAAACTAAAAGCTGTTTCTTTTAGAAGGTAAACAAAATTGGCAAACTTAGCTAGACTCATCAAGAAAAAAAGAGAAGAGTCAAATCAACAAAATTAGAAACTAAAAAGGAGCGGTTACAAAAGACAATGAAGAAATACAAAGATTATACCAGACCATTATGAACAACTGTATGGCAATAAAATAGATAACTTGGAAGAAATGGACAGATTCTTAGAAAAGTGCAATCTTCCAAGACTGAACCAGGAAGAAATAGAAATAATGGACAATCCAATTACAAGCACTGAAATTGAAGCTGTGATTAAAAATCTCCTCAAAAACAAAAGCCCAAGACCACATGTCTTCATAGGATAATTCTATCAAACATTTCAGTTCAGTTCAGTCGCTCAGTCGTGTCTGAGTCTTTGCGACCCCATGAATTGCATGACGCCAGGCCTCCCTGTCCATCACCAGAGAAGAGCTAATTCCTATATTTCTAAAACTCTTTCAAAAAATTGCAGAAGAAGGAACACTTCCAAACTCATTCTGTGAGGCCACCATCACCCTGATACCAAAACCACACAAAGACAACACAGAAAAAGAAAACTACAGGCCAATATCACTGATGAACATAGATACAAAAATCCTCAGCAAAACTTTAGCAAACAGAATTTGCAACACATCAAAGCTCATACACCATGATCAAGTTGGGTTTATTCCAGGGATGTAAAGATTCTTCAATATATGCAAATTAATCACTGTGATACACCATATTAGCAAATTGAAAGATAAAAACCATATGATCATCTCAATAGATGCAGAAAAAGCCTTTGACAAAATTCAGCACCCATTTATCATTAAAACTCTTCAAAAAATGGGCATAGAAGGAAACTACCTCAACATAGTAAAGGACATATATGATAAGCCTATAGCAAACATTATTCTCAATGATGAAAAACTGAAAGCATTCCCCCTGTTGCTACTGCTGCTGCTAAGTTGCTTCAGTCGTGTCCGACTCTGTGCAGCCCCATAGACTGCAGCCTACCAGGCTCCTCCATCCCTGCGATTCTCCAGGCAAGAACACTGGAGTGGGTTGACATTTCCTTCTTCAATGCATGAAAGTAAAAAGAAAAGTGAAAGTGAAGTCGTTCAGTTGTGTCTGACTCTTCGCGACCCCATGGACTGCACCTACCAGGCTCCTTCGTCCATGGGATTTTCCAGGCAAGAGGACTGGAGTGGGTTGCCAGTGCCTTCTCCAGCATTCCCCCTAATATCAGGAACAAAACAAGGGTGTCCACTTTCACCACTATTATTCAACATAGTTTTGGAAGTCTTAGCTATAGCAATCAGAGGAAAAAAATAAATAAAAGGAATCCAGATCAGAGAAGAAGAAATAAAACTCTCTGTTTGTGGATGGCATCATACTGTACATAGAAAACCCTAAAGATAGTATCAGAAAATTACTAGAGCTAATCAGTGAATTTAGCAAAGTTTCAGGATTCAAATCAATACACAGAAATCACTTGCATTTCTATATAATAATGATGAAAATCAGAAAGAGAAATTAAGGAATCAATCCCATCCACCATTGCAACAAAAAATAATTAAATATCTAGGAATAAACCTACCTAAGAAGACAAAAGAACTGTACACAGAAAATTATAAGACACTAATGAAAGAAATCAAAGATGACATAAATAGATGGAGAAATATACCATGTTCCTGGATTTGAAGAATCAATATTGGAAAATGACTATACTGCCAAATAAAATCTACAGATTCAATATGACCCCTATCAAATTACCAATGGCATTTTTCACAGAACTAGAGCAAAAAATTTCACAATTCATATGGAAACACAAAAGACCCTGAATAGCCAAAGCAGTCTTGAGAAAGAAGAATGGAGCTGGAGGAATCAACCTTACTGACTTCAAATTATACTACAAAGCTACAGTCATCAAAACAGTATGGTACAGGCACAAAAACAGAAATATAGACCAATAAAACAAGATAGAAAGCCCAGAAATAAATCTATGCATCTATGGGTACCTTATTTTTGACAAAGGAGGCAAGAATTTACAATGGGACAAAGACAGCCTCTTCAATAAATGATGCTGGGATAACTGGACAGCTACAGGTAAAAAAATGAAGTTAGAACACTTCCTAACACCAAACACAAAGATAAACTCAAAATGGATTAAAGACCTAATGTAAGACCAGAAACTATAAAACTCTTAGAGGAAAACAGGCAGAACACTCGATGACATGAATTAAAGCAAGATCCTCTATGACCCACTTAACAGTTGCTGCTGCTGCTAAGTCGCCTCAGTCATGTCCGACTCTGTGTGACCCCATAGACCACCTCCTACCAGGCTCCTCTGTCCCTGGGATTCTCCAGGCAAGAACACTGGAGAGGGTTGCCATTTCCTTCTCCAATGCATGAAAATGAAAAGTGGAAGGGAAGTTGCTCAGTCGAGTCTGACTCTTAGCAACCCCATGGACTGCAGCCTACCAGGCTCTGTCCCTGGGATTCTCCAGGCAAGAGTACTGCAGTGGAATGCCATTGCCTTCTTCACTCCCACCTCCTAGGGTAATAGAAATAAAAACAAAAGTAAGCAGTTGTGATCTGATTAAACTTAAAAGCTTTTGCATAGCAAAGGACACTGTAAGCAAGGTGAAAAAGGCAACCCTCAGAATGGGAGAAAATAATAGCAAATGAAACAACTGACAAAAGATTAATCTCCAAAATATACAAGCAGCTCATACAACTCAGTACCAGAAAAACAAACAACCCAATCAAAAAGTGGGAAAAAGACCTAAACAGACATTTCTCCAAGGAAGATATACAAATGGTTAACAAACACATGAAAAGATGCTCAACATTGCTCATTATTAGAGAAATGTAAATCAAAACTACAATGAGATATCACCTCACACTAGTCAGAATGGCCCTCATTGAAAAGTCTACAAACAATAAATGCTGGAGAAGGTGTGGAGAAAAGGAAACACTCTTGCACCATTGGTGGGAAGGTAAATTGATACAGCCACTATGGAAGGTGGTATGGAGATGCCTTAAAAAACTAGGAATGAAAATACCATATGACCCAGCAATCCCACTCCTAAGCATATACCCTAGGAAACAAAAATTGAAAGAGATACACGTATCCCATTGTTCACCGCAGCACTGTTTACAGTAGCTAGAACATGGAATTTTCCAGTAGTCATGTATGGATGTGAGAGTTGAACTATAAAGAAAGCTGAGCACAGAAGAATTGATGCTTTTGAACTGTGGTGTTGGAGAAGACTCTTGAGAGTCCCTTGGACTGCAAGGAGATCCAACCAGTCCACCTTAAAGGAGATAAGTCCTGGGTGTTCACTGGAAGGACTGATACTAAAGCTGAAACTCCAATACTTTGCGAAGAGTTACTCCACCTTATGCGAAGAGTTGACTCATTGGAAAAGATTCTGATGCTGGGAGGGATTGGGGGCAGGAGGAGAAGGGGACGACAGAGGATGAGATGGTTGGATGGCATCACCAACTCAATGGACATGAGTTTGAGTAAACTTAGGAGTTGGTGATGGACAGGGAGGCCTGGAATGCTGAAGTTCATGGGGTCAAAAAGAGTCAGACACCACTGAGCAAATGAACTGAACTGAACTGAACTAGGAACATGGAAGCAACCTAGATGTCCATTGACAGATGAATGGATAAAGAAATGTGGTACATATATACAATGGAATATTACTCAGCCATAAAAAGGAACACCTTTGAGTCAGTTCTAATGAGGTGAATGAACCTAGAACCTATTAACAGAGTGAAGTGAGTCAGAAAGGGAAAGATAAATATCATATTCTAACATATATATACAGAATCTAGAAAAATGGTACTGAAGAATTTATTTACAGGCAACAATGGAGAAACACACATAGAGAATAGACTTACGGACATGGGGAGAGGAGAGGAAAGGATGAGATGTATGGAAAGAGTAGCATGGAAACTTAAATTACTATACGCAAATTAGGTAGCCAACGGGAATTTGTTTTATGGCTCAGGAAACTCAAACAGGGGCTCTGTATCAACCTAGAGGGATGGGATGGGGAAGAAGATGGGAGGAGGTTCAAAAGGGAGGGGATACATGCATACCTATGGCTGATTCATGTTAAGGTTTGACAGAAAGCAGCAAATTCTATGAATCAATTATCATTCAATTAGAAAAGAAATTAATTTTTAAAAAATGTAAAGGAACGAGAAATCAGAGCCAAGAAGGAAAAGATAGTTTGAAACAGGCAAACAATCCTTACAATAAAGACTTGTCTTCCTAAGTGGCAGCACTCTCTACAGATGGAGAATGGAAGGGGCAGAGTACAATGTGACATCCTGTACATATGACACCCTCACCTCTCTGAAGAACCAGAAATTTGCACTCCTGACAAAATCGCCCCTGGGTCCTTGGTTTCACAAACACACATTACCATCTCCCTCTCTTTAAATGGTATTACCCATGGTTTTCTTTGATAACTGGAAATGTAGATCCTTTATTCAGAAACAGCTAGTTGAAACAATGGGAGAATGTCTTCAAGTGCTTCAATCTGACTCTGGGAAAGCTGATAATAACAGAATGTTGATTCTCTGGGGATGGGAGCTGGAGAAGGGAAATCAGAGAGTAGAGTATAAGGTTGGTGCAAAATTAATTGTGGTTTTTATATTGAACTTTGCTATTTGATATTGGAATGCATTCTTAAATAAATGTGGCTATGTTATACATTTAAAAAAAAAAGGTAAATCAAGCAGAGGGAAGCTGTATTTGAGCGGCAGAAGAAATGATGGCCTCTGAGTTCCAGCATCCATCTACTGGCCCTGGGTCTAAAACTTTCCTTTTATGCTGTGCTCTGTCTCCAGCATCCTTTCCAAGTTTGTGAGCTAATAAATTACTTCTTTGCATGAGCAGGTGTGAGTTAGATGCTGTCAGTCTTAGCCTCTGTGTTTTCCATATTTTTTTAGAGTATGTGGCATACACACTAACCCTTTGTCTTCACTGACTTTCCTAGAGAATGTACCTCTGCCCTGTTCTCATATTTGCTGGTGGGCAATTGGTCACCTGTTATCTCAGCACCCCAAAGACCTTCACTGGAAGAGTCTTTTGTGAATAAGAGAAGATACTGGAAAAAGTAACTTTCTTTTACTTCCTGCATGGAGAAGCATGGGTCTCTGTAAGGAAAATAATTTTTAATTAGGAAATAAAAGGAGTCCAAATTTACCAAAGTATGACATATATACTGGAAGCCAAAAACTTGCAGAAGTGTAAGAAAATGAAACTATGCACTTTGTTTCATACATACATCAAGTAATTTTAAAAATCAAAGGTGAATTAAAATTATTCCCTAGTCAAGAAATAAATCTTAAAAGAAACCTTAAGGAAGTGAGTAAAAAAGTGACAGTGAATGAGAAAACATCAAGGAAATATTATACACTTTCTTGTAGGTTTTGAGCCCCTCTTGGATTAACTGTTAAGCTGAGTCCCCCTCGAGTAAGTGGGTGAACATAGTAAGGGTCTAGCATGGTCTACCACCAGTAGTTTCAGCTTCTTGGAACATTAGTCATAAATACGTGAAAGACAAGTGTCTTAATCTGACCATGGGTCATCCATAAAACTCCCTTAAAAACTTTACCATCCCCTCCTGGAGAAAATAGAAGACTCAACAGGATAAATTAATAGGTAAAGCTATGGCCAAATACCAAGAAGCCTGAGGTTTAACACAGTTATCTCATTAGGCAGGTTTAGACTAGGTGACAAAGGCACAGAACAGGAGCTGAGTCTCAGGTAAGACTGAACAGATAAAAGAAATCAACCCTGCTGGATCAGAAACTTCTATCATGTTAAATAAATAACTGCCCTTGACAGCTAATATACAGTCCAGAACCTGCTACTCAGGGTCCTGACAAAAAGAATAAGAACAAGTGATTACAACCAGATTGATCTCTACAGTTTACCCTCAGCAGAATCTAACATAAACCTACATCTTGTGTTTACCTTTTCTATCCACTACAGTGTCACAATGGAGGTAGGTAGAGGAGACGTAAGCTGAGGAAGAGGTGAAGGAAACATGGAGGTAAGGGTAAACAATATTTGTTGAATGCTTTCCAGGAGGATTCTGACTCAATGGACATGAGTTTGAGCAAACTCCAGAACACAGTGAAGGACCAGAAAGCCTGGCATGCTGCAGTCCATGGAGTTGTGAAGAGTTGGACATGACTTAGCAACTGAACAATAACAATGAATAATAACACATAATATGTGTTACCTTTTCTTTAAAAACAATGTTATAAACTTTAAAAATATTCTATTTCCAAAATCTTCACAAGATTCTTCACAAAAATGTATGAAGGAAGGTACATTTCTTGAAAAAGGGCCCCAAGAGATTGAGTGACCTGCTAAAGTTACCTGAATAATACAAAGCACAGCCTGGATCCCAACCCAGACTATCTTGAGTGATCTTTTATGGGAGTTTTCATTGTTGTGACACTTAATTTTGACATCTCATTTATATGGAGACAAGTGATGTGCCCATATATTTACTACCGTATGTCTGGTCCTCTCTTTAAAATAACGAGTAGCAAGGAGACAGGAAAAGGGAGTATCCAGAATGCTCATATCAAAGTAGGCAGATTATATGGATGACTGGAAAAGACACTGAGACGTTAGAAATGGCATTTTAGATGTTACCAAACAAGACCACTTAAAATGAGTTTTCAAAGAGCTACAGAATCAAAGAAAACATTTAGAAAGCCACAAAATTATAAACACTCCAGTAATAGCTAAGACAAATGAGATTGTTCTTGGCAATGACCATGAACTGTATCTAATGAGAGAGAAAAATAAAAGAATACATGAGGTTGTCAATAAATTCTACAGAATATGGAAGGCAGTGATAAACCAGGTGACTCTCCTTAATTTCCACCATTTTAGTTCTATAACATATTTATATTATACTGTTTGCTGCATGTATGCTTAGATGCAATTAATGGTTAAAATCTTGAAAATATTAAGATTGTAACTTGTAAAAGTGATCACTCAAAGTTGGCAAGCATATACTTTTGTAAACAGAACAGGAACACATTTGTTAGAAATTAGTTTTAATTAGGATTGTGTAAAGGAATTCTGTAGGGTCACATTATCTTACATATGAGGAAAATACTATTTTAGCTGTGGTTTTAGTGCTATGTTCTTCTGTGGTCTAGTTGCCAATGATTCTGGCCCATGAGGCATTTATAGAACTTTGTTGGTACTCGTCTTCCTTCTTTTCCTTTTCTGTTTGAAAGATTAAAAAAAAAAATGTGTTATTGGAATTAGGAAGGAAAGGCCAAGAGAATTTTTAACCTACTTTTGACAATGCTGAGCTAGTGAGTTAAGACAAGTAACTTCTTTCATATTTTGTATAATGTAATAAAATACCTTTTATTGTTTAAATTACTCCTAGTCAGATATTTTATCACTTGCAGTCATAAGCACTCCATACCAAATCCTGAATTCCTATCTGTTTTGTTTTCTCTCTTTCAGCTTACTAGTAATCTGTTGTGGAGTTTTTTTTTTTTTTTAGATTTTTTTTTTTTTCAGCACCTTAGCCTTTGAATTCTTTACCTATGTGAAAGGAGTCTTGATCGGAGACAGAGCCAATTTTAAACTGCAGAAACTAAAAATGCTAGATGCTTCTCAGCTTCATTTGAAGCAAGGGCTTTGGAAAATAAGGATTTCTCAAATGGATGCACCCATACTGGGTTTTGAGTATAGATCTAGTGACACACACACAAAAAAATGTAAAGCGTATAATTCCCTTATAAAGGAAGTGGTTTTAGCAAAATTATACTCCTGGCATACCAGTGGCAACAGTGACAATTCTAGTCCTTCTGGAAACAAAAGCCATATCTTTATCAGCACCCCATGCATTGAAAGATGAGGTCTTAACCACTGGACTGCCAGGAAAATCCCTTTGCCCATGTTTTCAAATTTAAAAAATCATGAAATTTATATCTTCGAATGTCTGTATAAAAACTATTGCTAATGTTTCAGGCTAACTTTTTGATGTTAACTTAAATTTTTTAATCTATTTTTCAAAATTTATACCCTTTGTGACTTTTTTTGTCTTAAGGAAAATTGTGTATGAAAAAACAGAAGTTTCATTTTCACCCAGATTTTTATTTTCTGACAGTCTAGTTTGGTGGTGAGATTATGCTAGGTGATCTTGAGGGAGAGGAGAGTGAATGCCTCATGAAAGAGATGAAAGGGGAATGAATAATTTTCCTCCTATTGAAATGAATATCCTATAGCTTAGCATATAAGGCAGGGGGATTATTAGAAGGGTTCCTCAAGGGTCACAGGAGAGATCCTCCTCACTGTCAGTGCTGTGGGTAGAGACACTAGACCTCAGAAAGGAATGCCATACAGTTCCCAGGCTTGCAAAGATTCTTAATCCCCATTGTGGTACACAGAAGCAGCAGTCTAGAAGATGACTGGACCTAGATGGACTGTGTTGAATATGTCTAGGTAGTAACCATTGGGCGGATTGCCAGTGACCAGAGAGGCCATTTCTTGCCATTCTGCTACCCAAGTCCCTCACATGTCATTCCAATGTTGGGAGGATCCTCAGGAATGCTAAGATTTACTCTGTCTTGGCAAAGGGTGGGCAAGACATCAACATTAGTTATGTTTATAAGAAACAAACAAATAGCACAGTTGTATTACTTTGCTAGGGCTGCCATAACAAAGTACCACAGACTGGGTGGCTTAAATAAGAGAAATGTATTTTATCACAGTTCTGGAGACTAGAAGTCTGAGGTCAAGGAGACAGCAGGGCTGTTTTTTTCCTGAGGCCTCCCTCCTTAGCTTGTAAATAACTGTCTTTTCCCACTGTCTTCACATGGTCTTCCCTCTGTGTGTGTTTGTGTGCTAATCGCCTCTTCTTGCAAGGACACTCATCTTGTTGGTTTAAGGCCCATCCATATAACCTCATTTTACCTTAATACCTCTTAAAGGCCTCATCTCTAAATGCAGTCACAATGTGAGATACTAGGAATTAAGGTTTCAATATACAAATTTTGGCATGGGGGTGAGGACACACAGTTCAACTCATAACAACTATCTTTGCCCAAATGAGTGTGAAATTGTGTGAAATAACTTTCTCCATATGCTGATGTTACTAATAATGATAATGTTACTACTGTTGCTGCTGCTAAGTCCCTGCAGTCATGTCCGACTTTGTGCGACCCCATAGATGGCAGCTCACCAGGCTCCTCTGTCCCTGGGATTCTCCAGGCAAGAAGATTGGAGTGAGCTGCCATTTTCTTCTCCAATGCATGCATGCATGCTAAGTTGCTTCAGTCGTGTCCGACTCTGTGCGAACCAATGGACAGCCTACAAGGCCCTTTCTTCTACAACAATCTCTAGGCAAGAATACTGGAGTGGGTTGCCAGTCGTTTTCCAGTCTGACTCTTTGGGACCCCATAAACTGTAGCACACCAGGCTCCTCTGGCCATGCGATTTCCCAGGCAAGAATACTGCAGTAGGTTGCCATTTCCTTCCCCAATAATGTTACTAGTAATATAAATAATAACAGCAAATGTTCCCCATATAATTGCTTAAATGGGATTACACAATTTCTAAACACAGTACGTGATAACATATTTAATCCCTACAGTAAAGTAATGTAAGGGATGTTATTGTTATTTCCATTTTATTAATAAGGAAGCTAAAGCATGAAACATGTTTATAACCTAATCACTATGCTATGCTGCTTCTCAATAATAAAAATAATATAATAATTATTAAGCACTGAAATCATAGCATAATTGACCCTCCAATTGGGCCAGGGCAAGGATTTATGTTTATGATATCCTTCCCCATTTTGCAGGCTTCCCTAGTGGCTCAGATGGTAAACAATCTGTCTTCAATGCAAGAGACCTGGGTTTTATCCCTATGTTGAGAAAATCCCTTGGGGAAGGCAATGGCTACCCACTCCAGCATTTTTGCTGGGAGAATTCCATGGACAGAGAGCTTGGTGAGCTACAGTCCATGGGGTCGCAAAGAATTGAATACAACAGAGTGACTACACTTTCACTTTCCCCATTTTGTCCTTGGTTCATGAAAAGGGCATGGATGTCTCTGTCTTATCATTTAACACAAGTATCAGTCAAATATGTCAAAACTGACTGGCTAGGAACAATAGGTATGGTGAAGCCCTTGGAATTATCTCCATTTATATTTTAGAGTCTGGATATGTGGCTTTCTGTTGTCTGGTTTATAGATTAAATATAATGAAATACCATGAGTCTGTAGTCCTAGTTTTCATTTAATGGGCCTAGATTTGTGTAGTAAAACATATCCCCTGTCCTTGGTCAATAATGGTGTGACCTTATTTCTTTTGAAGTCTTTTAAAGTCTGATTCCATGGCTTTTGGATACATTCTCCTTGCTCAGTTGGTTTGGATGTTTCTTATACTCTTTAGGTTTGAGTTATTTTGTTGGGAATCCTGTGAAACAGAATATACAAAAGATTTATTTAGGACTCATTTTGTCTTTAGTCACTATAGGACAAAGCTCCATCCTAGTCTTTGGCCTCTGAGGAGGAAGAGCTGGACTATGCCAGCTTATTTTAGAGTTTGAGACAAACCAAAGAACTGAGCATAATGGTGATGAACGTGAATGAGGCTGGTACTGAAAACTAAGTTTGGCTACTCTTTGCTCAAAAATGCCAATGCTCAAGAGATATGGATTGGTGGAAAGGAAAGCCAATTATTCAGGAGACAGGCTATCTGGAAAGATGGTGGACAACATCCTAAGACCATCTCCAGGTTGCTGGTTAGGAGACAAAGGTTTTAAAGGTTGTGAGAGGTAGGAAGCTGTAGGATGCATAAGCAGCTCATGCACAATTCTCAAACAAGTTATCATCAAGGTCAAGTTGTGAGCATCACCATTTTCTGTTTTCAACTAGCTTGGAGTCACTGTGCTTGCTGTCAGTGGTTTTCATCCGGTGGCGGTCTGCTTCCTGTAAAAACAACTTAAGAATGTTTGTTAGCCTTTATCTGTATCTCTCAGAGAACTAGGAGTTTGCTTCATGACTGGCTAATAGTCTAAATTATTGCCAGTTTCCTGGCCCGTGTCCTTGAGGTTGGTATCTGGAATTAAGCAAGGTTTGTTCTTTCTAGTCAATTAGTCTTTGTCTAAAGTAGCTTTAAGGCATGCTCGGGTCAGCAGGAATGGAAAATACGTGTTTCAAATTTTGTGCTTCTCAAATTGGAGCAGGTTTTGCTCTTACTACAGATGGTCATTTTGACCAAAGACCTAACCAAAGATGGTCTTGTCACCTTAATGGGATATCTCATTATCTGAAAAATGGAAAAGGCAATAAAAACATTCTTAATAGAGTTGGTTGTTATATGAAAACACTGCCAGGTATAAATAATAGGTAAATAGTGTTTATTTCCATTATTATTATTTTTTATTATTCTACTTCTTTGGTATAATCCAATGCTTGCAGATAAGAGTCACTGGATAGGAACTGAGACCAAAAAAGGTAATTATTTATTTGGAAAAATGACAGAAAACATTTAACAAAAAAGCTTAGAGCAATTCCTCTCAATTCTGGCTGCATGGTAGAAGTGCTGGGAGGCTTCTAAGTAATAATGTCTAGCTCTAGCAATATCAAGTAAATCAGCAGGCCTGGGAGTGAAGCCCAAGTATTAGTAGTTACTGAAAGTTTTTCAGTTGATTCTAATATAAATTTAGGTCTGGACATGAATGAGCCTTAGGAACATATATCAGGATTAGTCAACTACCAGATGCATAGAAGTAAAACAGGATTAGTCAACTACTTGATGTAAATTCCTGAATGGCAGTGGGGTGACTCAGTTGGTAAAGAATCCGCCTGCAATGTGGGAGACCTGGGTTCAATCCCTGGGTTGGGAAGATCCTCTGGAGAAGGGAATGGCAATCCACTCCAGTATTCTTGCCTGGAAAATCCCCATGTACATAGGAGCCTGGTGGGCTGCAGTCCATGGGGTTGCAAGGAGTCAGACATGACTGAGTGACTAAGCACAATAAGAAGTTAATTTTTCTCACTTAAAAGAAGTCTGGAAGTAAACAGTCCAGGGCTAGTGTGGTGGTTCTATGGTATTAATATTATCAGGTACGTAGGATCATATATCCTCTATTAGCATATGGGTTCATTCATAAGGCCACCTCATGTCAAGATTTATTAATTTATCTAGCCAGTATTTATTGGCATCTACCCTATGGCAGGAATTATTCCAGGATCTGATTGCATTATACATAGTGTGGCTACAAGACATTTTGCCAAGTAGGTGACTTTTGAGTGTAAGACTAAAGAGAAAACATCAAAGAGTAAGTCATGTAGATATCTGAAGCAAAAGTGTTCCAAGCATAGGAAAGAAGCATCAAAGTCCCTAAGTGAGGAATGAGCCTGATGTGTGTATTTGAGAAAAAGCAAAGAAGTGAATGTAGCTGAATGAGTGGAGGGTTAAGCAGAATGTGAGAGAGATTGTGAATGGGTTGACATATTGAATACATTTTACAAGCTTCTTTAATGATTTTCAATGTAGGCTGAGGGCAGGAGCAGGGACATTAAGCAGAAAAGGGACATGATATAATTTATGTTTTTGTTTCATCGAGATCACATCTTCTTGCTGTTTTAGAGAATAGACCCACTAATTAACCATGTGGAAGCAGGGAGATCAGTCAGAATTTTGCAATTGACAGGTTATTTGGACTAGGGTGGCAGTCAATTTGATGAGTAGATTGATTTCAGACTTAATGTGAAGATAAAGGCAGCATCATTTATTAATATAAAGAGTGTGGCATGGGAGGAAAACACAGAAGTCAGTATGGCTACAAAGATTTTGATCTGTTGGAATAATTTTGATCTGAATTGGAATAATTAAGTTGTTCTTTACAAGATGGGGAAGACTGAACAAGGAAAAGGTTTAGGTCAGAAACTTAGGAGTTTGAATATCTCAAGTTAAAATGCTGATTAGAATTTTGGTTCAGTTAGCTTCTCAGTTCCAATATATGTTCTTTGATGAACAAGAAAAATTATCTAAGCATTCTCCTTTAGTGTAAGATTACACGATCCTCTACATAGAAAACCTTAAAGACTCCACCAGACAATTACTAGAGTTAATCAATGAATATAGTAAAGTTACGGGATATAAAAACACACAGAAATCCCTTGCATTCCTATACACTAACAATGAGAAAACAGAAAGAGAAATTAAGGAAACATTTCCATTCACAATTGCAATGAAAAGAATAAGATACTTAGGAATATATCTACCTAAAGAAACAAAAGACCTATATATAGAAAACTATAAAACACTGGTGGAAAAAAAAAAAACACTGGTGAAATAAATCAAAGAGGTCACAAATAGATGGAGAAATATACTGTGTTCATGGATCAGAAGAATCAATATAGTGAAAATGAGTATACTACCCTAAGCAATCTATAGATTCAATGCAATCCTTATCTAGCTACCAATGGTATTTTTCAGAGGAATAGAACAAATAATTTCACAGTTTGTATGGAAATACAAAGAACCTCTAATAGCCAAAGCAATCTTGAGAAAGAAGAATGGAACTGGAGGAATCAACCTGCCTGACTTCAGGCTCTACTACAAATCCACAGTCATCAAGACAATATGGTATTGGCAGAAAGACAGAAATATAGATCAATGGAACAAAATAGAAAACCCAGAGATAAATCCACGCACCTATGGACACTTTATCTTTGACAAAGGAGGCAAGAATATACAGTGGAGAAAAGACAACCTCTTTAACAAATGGTGCTAGGAAAACTGGTCAACCACTTGTAAAAAAATGAAGGTAGAACCCTTTCTAACAAACACTATACACAAAAATAAACTCAAAATGGATTAAAGATCTAAGCATAAGACCAGAAACTATAAAACTCCTAGAGGAAAACATAGGCAAAACACTCTTCGACATAAATCACAGCAGGATCCTCTATGACCCACCTCCCAGAATATTGGAAATAAAAGCAAAAATAAACAAATGGGACCTAATTAAAATCGAAAGCTTCTACACAACAAAGAAAACTATAAGCAAGGTGAAGGACAGCCTTAAGAATGGGAGAATATAATAGCAAACGAATCAACTGACAAATAATTAATCTAAAAAGTATACAAGCAACTCCTGCAGCTCAATTCCAGAAAAATAAATGACCCAATAAAAAAGTGGGCTAAAGAACTAAACAGAAATTTCTCCAAATAAGGCATACAGATGGCTAACAAACACATGAAAAGATGCTCAACATCACGCATTATCAGAGAAATGCAAATCAAAACCACAATGAGGTACCATTTCACACCAGTCAGAATGGCTGCGATCCAAAAGTCAACAAGCAATAAATGCTGGAGAGGGTGTGGAGAAAAGGGAACCCTCTTACACTGTTGGTGGGAATGCAAACTAGTACAGCCACTATGGAGAACAGTGTGGAGATTCCTTAAAAAACTGGAAATAGAACTGCCTTATGACCCAGCAATCCCACTGCTGGGCATACACACCGAGGAAACCAGAACTGAAAGAGACATGTGTACCCCAATGTTCATTGCAGCACTGTTTATAATAGCCAGGACATGGAAGCAACCTAGATGTCCATCAGCAGATGAATGGATAAGAAAGCAGTGGTACATATACACAATGGAATATTACTTAGCCATTAAAAAGAATACATTTGAATCAGTTCTAATGAGGTGGATGAAACTAGAGCCTATTATACAGAGTGAAGTAAGCCAGAAAGAAAAACACCAATACAGTATACTAATGCATATATATGGAATTTAGAAATATGGTAACAATAATCTTGTATGTGAGATAGCAAAAGAGACACAGATGCATAGAAGTCTTTTGAACTCTGTTGGAGAGGGCAAGGCTGGGATGATTTGGGAGAATGGCATTGAAATATGAAAATTATCTTATGTGAAACGAATCACCAGTCCAGGTTTGGTGCATGACACAGGATGCTCGGGGCAGGTGCACTGGGATGACCCAGAGGTATGGGATGGGGAAGGAGATGGCAGAGTTGTTCAGGAAGGGGAACACATGTACACCTATGGTGGAATCATGTCGATGATGGCAAAACCAATACAATATTGTAAAGTAATTAGCCTCCAATTAAACTGAATAAATTTATATAAAAAATAAAAAATAAATTAAGTGCATGATAAACTTTCTTAGTAGAGGATGCTGGGGTGAACTTGCAGGAGAAAGAAGCTTTTCCTCTTGGCATTTCTGGTAGATACTGGACACATTTCTGGTGGAGACTGAACGTTGGGTGTGAGGACATCCAGTGGAACTGTTTCAGCCCTGGGGCCAAGAATTGACCTCTATATGACATTTGGTTTAGTTCAGTTCAGTCGCTCACTTGTGTCCGAATCTCTGTGACCCCATGAACAGCAGCACACAAGATCTCCCTGTCCATCACCAACTCCCAGAGTCCACCCAAACCCATGTCCATTGAGTCGGTGATGTTATCCAACCATCTCATCTCTGTCGTCCACTTTTCCTCCTGCCTTCAATCTTTCCCAGCATCAGGGTCTTTTCAAATGAGTCAGCTCTTCACATCAGGTGGCCAAAGTATTGGAGTTTCAGCTTCAACGTCAGTCCTACCAATGAACACCCAGGACTGATCTCACTTAGGATGGACTGGTAGGATCTCCTTGCAGTCCAAGGGACTCTCAAGAGTCTTCTCCAACACCAGTTCAAAAGCGTCAATTCTTCGGCACCCAGCTTTCTTCACAGTCCAACTCTCACATCCATACATGACCACTGGAAAAGCCATAGCCTTGACTAGACAGACCTTTGTTGACAAAGTGATGTATCTGCTTTTTAATATGCTGTCTAGGTTGGCCATAACTTTCCTTCCAAGGAGTAAGATTTTTTTTTTTTAATTTTATTGCTGCAATCACCATCTGCAGTGATTTTGGAGTCCAGAGAAATAAAATCAGTCACTGTTTCCTCATCTATTTGACAGGAAGTTATGGCCACACAAAAGTGCGGCCAGGAGGAGCTACCCTACGCCCAAGGTCAGGGGCAGTGCCTGAGAGGAGCAACTCCATGTCCAAGGAGTGGTGGCTGCATCAGTGCAGGAGGGCAAGAGGAGCTACTCCACGTTCAAGGTCAGGAGGAGCGACCTAGTCCAAGGTAAGGAGCAGTGGTTGTACTTTGCTAGAGCAGCCATGAAGAGATACCCCACATCCAAGGTAAGAGATACCCCACATCCAAGATAAGAGAAACCCAAGTAAGACAGTAGGTGTTGCACGAGGGCATCAGAGGGCAGACACACTGCAACCATAATCATAGAAAACTAGCCAATCTAATCACACTGATCACAGTCTTGTCTAACTCAATGAAACTAAGTCATGCCAGGTGGGGCCACCCAAGATGGACGGGTCGTGGTGGAGAGATCTGATAGAGTGTGGTCCACTGGAGAAGGGAATGGCAAACCACTTCAGTATTCTTGCCCTGAGAACCCCATGAACAGTAGTCCAAGGTAAGGAGCAGTGGTTGTACTTTGCTAGAGCAGCCATGAAGAGATACCCCACATCCAAGGTAAGAGATACCCCACATCCAAGATAAGAGAAACCCAAGTAAGACAGTAGGTGTTGCACGAGGGCATCAGAGGGCAGACACACTGCAACCATAATCATAGAAAACTAGCCAATCTAATCACACTGATCACAGTCTTGTCTAACTCAATGAAACTAAGTCATGCCAGGTGGGGCCACCCAAGATGGACGGGTCGTGGTGGAGAGATCTGATAGAGTGTGGTCCACTGGAGAAGGGAATGGCAAACCACTTCAGTATTCTTGCCCTGAGAACCCCATGAACAGTATGAAAAGGCACAGTGATAGGATACTGAAAGAGGAACCCCCCAGGTTGATATCTGCCCAATACGCTACAGGGAGATCAGTGGAGAAATAACTACAGAAGAAAGAAGGGATGGACCCAAAGCAAAAACAATACCCAGTTATGGATGTGACTGGTGAACGAAGCAAGGTCTGATGTTGTAAAGAGCAATAGTGCATAGGAACATGGAAAGTTAGGCCCATGAATCAAGGCAAACTGGAAAAGGTCAAACAGGAGATGATAAGAGTGAACGTCAGTGTTCTAGGAATCAGCGAACTAAAATGGACTGGAATGGGTGAATTTAACTCAGATGACTATTATATCTACTACTGTGGGCTGGAATCCCTTAGAAGAAATGGAGTAGCCATTATGGTCAACAATGAGTCCGAAATGCAGTACTTGGATGCACTCTCAAAAACGACAGCATGATCTCTGTTTATTTCCAAGGCAAACCATTCAATATCACGTTGATCCAAGCCTATGCCCCAACCAGTAATGGTGAAGAACCTGAAGTTGAAAGGTTCTATGAAGACCTACAAGACCTTGTAGAGCTAACACCCCCAAAAGATGTCCTTTTCTTATAGGGGACTGGAATACAAAAGTAGGAAGTCAAGGAACACCTGGAGTAACAGGCAAATTTGGCCTAGGAGTACAGAATGAAGTGAGCAAAGGCTAATAGAGTTCTGCCCAGAGAACGCACTGATCATAGCAAACACCCTCTTCCAACAAGACAAGAGAAGATTCTACACATGGACAACACCAGACGGTCAACATCGAAATCAGTTTGACTATATTCTTTGCAGCTAAAGATGGAGAAGCTCTGTACAGTCAGCAAAAACAAGACTGGAAGCTGACTGTGGCTCAGTCATGAACTCCTTATTTCCAAATTCAGACTTAAATAGAAGAAAATAGGAAAAACCACTAGATCATTCAGGCATGAATGATCAACCCCTTATGATTATAAAGTGAAAGTGAGAAATAGATTTAAGGGACTAGTTCTGATAGACAGAGTACCTGATGAACTATGGACAGAGGTTCGTGAAATTGTACAGGTGACAGGGATCAAGACCATCCCCATGAGAAAGAAATGCAAAGAAGCAAAATGGCTGTCTGAGGAAGCCTTACAAAAAGCTGTGAAAAGAAGAGAAGCAAAAAGCAAAGGAGAAAAGGAAAGTTATCCCCATTTGAATGCAGAGTTCCAAAGAATAACAAAGAGAGATAAGAAAGCCTTCATCAGCAATCAGTGCAAGGAATTAGAGGAAAATAACAGAATGGGAAAGGCTAGAGATCTCTTCAAGAAAATTAGAGATACCAAGGGAACATTTCATGCAAAGATGGGCTCGATAAAGGACAGAAATGGTCTGGACCTAACAGAAGCAGAAGATATTAAGAAAAGGTGGCAAGAATACACAGAAAAACTGTACCATAAAAAATCTTTATGACCCAGATAATCACAATGGTGTGATCACTCACCTAGAGCCAGAGACATCCTGGAATGTGAAGTCAAGTGGGCCTTAGAAAGCATCACTACGAACAAAGCTAGTGGAGGTGATGGAATTCCAGTTGAGCTATTTCAAATCCTGAAAGATGATGCTGTGAAAGCTGCACTCAATAAGCCAGCAAATTTGGAAGACTCAGCAGTGGTCACAGGACTAGAAAAGGTCCATTTTCATTCCAATCCCAAAGAAAAGCAATGCCAAAGAATGCTCAAACTACTGCACAATTGCACTCATTTCACATGCTAGTAAAGTAATGCTCAAAATTCTCCGAGCCAGGCTTCAGCAATATGTGAATCGTGAACTTCCAGATGTTCAAACTGGTTTTAGAAAAGGCAGTGGAACCAGAAATCAATGTGCGAATATCCATTGGATCATGGAAAAAGCAAGAGAGTTCCAGAAAAACATCTATTTCTGCTTTGACTATGCCAAAACCTTTGACTGTATGGATCACAATAAACTGTGGAAAATTCTGAAAGAGATGGGAATACCAGACCACCTGACCTGCCTGTTGAGAATCCTATATGCAGGTCAGGAAGCAACAATTAGAACTGGACATGAAACAACAGACTGGTTCCAAATAGGAAAAGGAGTATGTCAAGGCTGTATATTGTCACCCTGCTTATTTAATTTATATGCAGAGTACATAATGAGAAATCCTGGGCTGGAAGAAGTACAAGCTGGAATCAAGATTGCCGAGAGAAATATCAATAACCTCAGATATGCAAATGACACCACCCTTATGGCAGAAAGTGAAGAACTGAAAAGCCTATTGATGAAAGTGAAAGAGGAGAGTGAAAAAGTTGGCTTAAAGCTCAACTTTCAGAAAACGAAGATCATGGCATCTGTTCTCATCACTTCATGGGAAATAGATGGGGAAACAGTGGAAACAGTGTCAGACTTTATTTTTTTTGGCTCCAAAATCACTGCAGATGATGATTGCAACCTTGAAATTAAAAGACGCTTACTCCTTGGAAGGAAAGTTATGACCAACCTAGATAGCGTATTTAAAAGCAGAGATATTGGGAACACGTGTTCACCCATGGCAGATTCATGTTGAAGTATGGCCAAACCAATACAATATTGTAAAGTAAAAAAACAAACAAACAAACAAATAAACAAAAAAACACTAAAATAAATAAATAAATACATTAAAAAAAAGCAGATATATTACTTTGCCAACAAAGGTCTGTCTAGTCAAGGCTATGGTTTTTCCAGGGGTCATGTATAGATGTGAGAGCTTGACTGTGAAAAAAGCTGCACACTGAAGAATTGATGCTTTTGATCTGTGGTGCTGGAGAAGACTCTTGAGAGTCCCTCAGACTGCAAGGATATCCTACCAGTCCATCCTAAAGGAGACCCGTCCTGGGTGTGATGCTGAGGCCGAAACTCCAACACTTTGGCCACCTCATGGGAAGAGTTGACTCATTGGAAAAGACCCTGATGCTGGGTGGGATTGGGGGCAGGAGAATAAGTGGACGACAGAGGATGAGATGGCTGGATGGTATCACCAAATCAATGCACATGAGTTTGGGTAAACTCCGGGAGTGGTGATGGACAGGGAGGTCTGGCATGCTGAGATTCATGGAGTTGCAAAGAGTGTGACAGGACTGAGCGACTTAACTGAACTGATGGGACCGGATGCCATGATTTTAGTTTCCTGAATGTTGAACTTAAGTTAATTTTTTCACACTCCTTTTTCACTTTCATCAAGAGGCTCTTCAGTTCTTCTTCACTTTCTGCCTTAAGTGTGATGTCATTTGCATATCTGAGGTTATTGATATAGCTCTGGCAATCTTGATTTCAACTTGTGCTTCTTCCAGCCCAGCATTTCTCATGATGTACTCTGCATAGAATTTAAATAAGCAGGGTGACAATATACAGCCTTGACGTACTCCTTTTCCTATTTGGAAGCAGTCTGTTATTCCATGTCCAGTTCTAACTGTTGCTCCCTGACCTGCATAGAGGTTTCTCAAGAGTCAGGTCCAGTGGTCTGGTATTCCCGTCTCTTTCAAAATTTTCCACAGTTTATTGTGATCCACACAGTCAAAGGCTTTGGCATATTCAATAAAATTACCTGTCTCCACTTCACCTAGTTGTTCTGCTTGGGTTTTATCTTGTTCCTTAATCTGAGAAATATTCGTTTGCCAATCATTTGGTCTAACTTTCTGTGATTGTGTTTTCTGTTTCACAGTTTGCAGGATTGTAGTTCTTCTCGCTTCTGTTGTCAGCCCTCTGGTGGATGAAGCTATCTAAGAGGCTTGTGCAAGCTTCCTGGTGGGAGGGCCTGGCTCATGCCCACTAGTTGGTGGAGCTGGGCCTTGTCCCTCTGATGTGAAGGGCCATGCTCAGGGAGACTTTAAGCAGCCCATCTGTTGATGAGTGAGTCTGTTTCCTCTCGGTTGTTTTTTTTGGCCTGAGGTGTCTCAGCACTGTAGCCTTCAGGCTGTTGAGTAGGGTTAGGTTTTGGAGAGGAAGTGGCAGCCTCCAGGAGGGCTCATGCCAATAAGTACTCATCAGAACTGCCACTGCCAGTGTCTTTGTCCCCAGAGCCACCCCCCTGCCTCTGCAGGAGACCCTCCAATACTAGCAGATAGGCCTGGTCAGTCTTTTATAAGGTCACGGCTTTTTTCCCTGGGTGCTGGTGTGTGTGAGACCTAATGTATTCCCTATAAATGGAATTTCTGTTTCCTCCAGTCCTGTGGAAGTTCTGTGATCAAACCTCCTCCTGTGGCCAGACCCTCAGGCTGGGAAGCTTCATGTGGGGCTTATGATTTAGCTCCTGTGGGAAAATTTCTGTGGTATAATTAATTTTCAGTTTGTGGGTCACCTACCGGGCAGGTATAGGATTTGACTTTATTGTGATTGTGCTCCTCCTACCATCTCATTGTGGCTTCTTTGTCTGTATGTAGAGAATCTTTTTTGGTAGGTTCCAGTGATTTTTTTTTTGTCGATGATCATTCAGCAGTTAGTTGTGATTTTGATGCCTTTTGTAAGAAGGGGTGAGCTCATGTACTTCTATTCTGCCATCTTGCAACTTCCTCTAATATCAAATAAACAATGTGATGGAAGATAAGTTAGAAGACCTAAATAGCCATTTTTCTGAAGAAGACTACAGAGGTCCAACAGGCACATGAGGAGATGCTCAGTATTACTAATCATCAGGGAAATGAAATGAGAACCACAAAAAGATAGCACTTCACCCTTGTCAGAATGGCTGTCAACCAAAAGTCTACAAATAGCAAATATTGGTGAGGATGTGGAGATAAGGGAATCTTTGTACACTGTTGATGGGAATGTAACTTGGTGCAGTTACTATGGAAAACAGCATGAGGGTTCCTCAACAAAACTAAAAATAGAACTACCATGTGATCCAACAATTTGACTCCTGTGTATATAGCCAAAGAAATTGGAAACACTACTTTGAAAAGATAACATGCATCCCAGTGTTTATAGGTATATTACTTTTAGTAGCCAAGATATGGAAGCAAAATAAATGTCCATTAACAGATGAATGGATAAAGAATATATGTTGTGTGCATATGTGATGGGATATTCAGCCTTAAAAAAGAATGAAGTTTTTCCATTTGCAACAACGTGGGTAGACCTGGAGGTATTATGCCTGGTGAAATAAGTCAGACAGAGAGAGACAAGTACTCTATCCCTTACATGTGAAATCTTTTTTTTTTTTTTATTTTATTTATGTACTTTACAATACTGTATTGGTTTTGCCTTATATTGACATGAATCCACCACAGGTGTACAATAATTCCCAACCCTGAGCCCCCCTCCCACCACCCTCCCCATATCATCTCTCTGGATCATCCCAGTGTACCTGCCCCAAGCATCAAGAAATGAGTATAACATAGCATTAATAGACTCACAGATATAGGGAACAAACTAGTGGTTATCAGTGGGGAGAAGGAAGAGAAAAGGGACTAAATAAGGGTATGGAATCAAGAGATACACACTACTATATATATACTTTTATATATACATATATGTATATATATGATACAAAGACATATTGTACAGCACAGAGGATATAGTCTATGTTTTACAATAATTTTAATTGAATTATAACCTATAAAATATAAAATCAAATAATTACCATGTTATGTACCTTAAACTAATATAATATTATAAATCAACTATACTTCAACTAAAAATATATAGGTAAATATTCTGTGACATAAAAGCATGCCATAAAATTCAGAGACACCAAAATGCTAGTATTCATTTTTTCAGATATCTAAAATATCAAAGGGGTTAACATTCATTTGTTAAATATTTCAATTTTATTTGATTTTTAACAACAAATATCATGTATGCAATAATTTTTTAAATTAATTAAAACATAAAAAAGAACTAGAAAGCAATTCTGGAGCTGAAAATTACAATAAGTGAAATAAAAATTTCAGTAGACAGATTTATAAGCAAATTTGAACAACCAGAAATATCATAGAACTTGATGATAGGACAGACAATTGAAATAAGAAAATGAGGTATAAAGGGAAGAAAGATTGAAGAAAAATGAATGGAATCTGAAGGACCTTCGGTACACCACCAAGCAGACCACAACATGTATGTTGTGGGAATCTCAGGAAGAGAAAGAGAATCAGGAAGATAAAAATTCTCACCAACTCACTAAATGAAAGGTGTGAATATAAACATCCAGGGAATTCAGGAAATTTTTAGCAGGGTAGATTCAGAGACCTCTACTAAAACACATTATGATCAAACCAAAGAGATAATCTTGAAAGCCACAGACTTGTTACATTCAAGTGGAATCCCTGATAAGATTATCAGTAGATTCTTACCAGAAACCTTGAAGATCAGATGGCAATGGACTGATATATTTAAACTGAAGAAGGATAAAAACTGTCAATCAAGGGTGTAGCAAAACTATCCCTTAAAAATGAGGGAAAAATTAAGACATTCCTAGATAAACAAAAGATGAAGGAATTATTACCACTAGACCTGTCCTGCAAGAAATGCCTCAGTTTGAAATGAAAAGACTCTAGACAGTGGTAACTCAAAGTTGTATTAAAGAAAAATAAAGTAAAGATCTTTGGTAAATGTGTTCACATGGACAATTAAATATATAGCATCACTGTAATGTGATTTGAATACTCTTTGTTTTCTATGTTATTTGAGAAATTAATGAATAAAAACTAATTATTAGCTTACATTTTTGAGCACACACAGTGTGTAAAATGTAGTTTGTGTCATCAATAACAGAAAGAGGATAGGGGGAGAGGTGTATTCGAGCAGTGTTTTTGTATATTATTGAATTTAAGATGGTATAAACTCAAATAAGAATGCTATAACTTTAGGATGTTGAATATAATCCTCATGTTAACTATAAAGACAGAAAGTATGGTAATGGTTACCTCAGGCTGGGGTGAGTGGAAAGAGGAATTATTGTTTAATGGGTAGAGAGTTTCAATTTTGCAAGTTGAAACAAGTTCTGGGGGTGGATAGGACTGATGATGGTTATACGACAGTGTGCTTGAGTGCTAAGTCGCTTCAGTCGTGTCTTACTCTCTGTGACCCAATGGACTGTAGTGTGCCTGCCAGGCTCCCTCCTCTTTCCATAGGGTTCTCCAGGCAAGAATACTGGAGTGGGTTGCCATTTCCTCCTTAAGGGGATCTTCCCAACCCAGGGATCAAACCCACATCTCTTATGTCTTCTGCATTGGCAGATGGGTTCTTTACCACTAGCGCCATGTAGGAAGCCCCATTTAAGTGTGAATTTACTTAATGCCATTGAACTGTACTTTCAAAAATGGTTAAAATGGTAAATTTTATGTTATGTTTATTTTACCCACTTAAAAAAAAAAAACTAAAATAGAGTTGATAAATATCAATAATCTCAGATATGCAGATGACACCACCCTTATGGCAGAAAGTGAGGAGGAGCTAAAAAGCCTCTTGTTGAAAGTGAAAGAGGAGAGTGGAAAAGTTGGCTTAAAGCTCAACATTCAGAAAACGAAGATCATGGCATCTGGCCACATCACTTCATGGGAAATAGATGGGGAAACAGTAGAAACAGTGTCAGACTTTGTTTTTTTGGGCTCCAAAATCACTGCAGATGGTGACTGCAGCCATGAAATTAAAAGGCGCTTACTCCTTGGAAGAAAAGTTATGACCAACCTAGATAGTATATTCAAAAGCAGAGACATTACTTTGCCGACTAAGGTCCGTCTAGTCAAGGCTATGGTTTTTCCTGTGGTCATGTATGGATGTGAGAGTTGGACTGTGAAGAAGGCTGAGCGCCGAAGAATTGATGCTTTTGAACTGTGGTGTTGGAGAAGACTCTTGAGAGTCCCTTGGACTGCAAGGAGATCCAACCAGTCCATTCTGAAGGAGATCAACCCTGGGATTTCTTTGGAAGGAATGATGCTAAAACTGAAGCTCCAGTACTTTGGGCACCTTATGCGAAGAGTTGACTCATTGGAAAAGACCCTGATGCTGGGAGGGATTGGGGGCAGGAGGAGAAAGGGACGACCGAGGATGAGATGGCTGGATGGCATCACAGACTCAATGGACGTGAGTCTGAGTGAACTCCCGGGAGTTGGTGATGGACAGGGAGGCCTGGCGTGCTGCGATTCATGGGGTCGCAAAGAGTCGGACACGACTGTGCGACTGAACTGAATCATGACTTTAAGATGAAAACATTCATTATAGTTTTGCACCTTTTCTATACTCCAATTTATTTGTGTGGATCCAGGCACAAACTTGGGTTTCTCAAGGTGGTAAGACAGTAAAATTATATGAGAAAGAGATCGAAGAGTTAAGTGTATGCAAAAGATGACGTAAATGAAGGATTGTGGAATGTAAGCTGATCACTAGAACTCTAGCCAGGCTGGTAACAGAAGGAAGTAGGAAACCACAAAGGAGTCCTGACCCAAATGAGTCAACTTCCTTTAAACAGTCTTGGAAATCCCAAATATCTGCATTTTAATGGCCAGATTTAGGCAAGTGCTATAAGAGATTCTGGATTTTTTTTTTTTTTTTAATTCTGCAGAGCAGTGTGTCTGGCTAAGACCGCTACAGTTTACTAGGGAGGAAGGGAAGGAGTGCGTGTAAAAAGCCACTAGCCTCTTTTGTCACAGTATGAAATAATGTCCTGCCTAATGAGTCTCTTTGGGAAAAAGGATTACAGAAGTTGATTTAGCTTGTGGGGAAAGAGTCTCCTTTAATCAAAGCTAGGCACAAGGCCATTTAGGCAAAAAATGTGAGTTACACAGCAGTATTTTATTTTATTATTATTATTTATTTTTTTGCTCATCCATTCATTCATCATCTTCTTCTCCCTCAGGCATATTTATCTTTCAGGTCATAAGCATCTGCAAGTACTTCTTATTTCTTTACTTACAGAAGTTTCTTTCAGGAAAGATCTGATAAACTCAATTTCATTATAGCTCAAATGACTGATAAAGTTTAGAGTCACTCATTTGAACAGTGTAAACATTTTTAAAGGGGATGAAACTTTAAACTAAAAAGTATGACATCTCATTGGAGTGGGTCCCTAGCTTGGGAAGTAGGAATAGTTTAAGGGACACAAGGAGCTTCCTGTCGCCTCTGTAATGATGTCATCTGGCCATTCTCTATCTGAATGCTCCTCTGAATATCACTGGCCTGAGATGCATGGTTCAATCTTCAGACTGTCAGTCTGGCAACAGCTATTAAATTCAGTCTGAGACCAAATAAAAAGGAGCATTTTGCAATTGGATTGAATAAAGGTTAATGGCATAAAAGATTCAGAACTCACGATCAGATAGCTGTGGGACTCTCAGACTTCTCACAACTCAATCAGTGAATGCTGGGAAGTTGAGTTAACCTCATGGCACCCAGCAGAACTGACTTAGGATAAGTTTTTGCTTGTGACAGAAGCACATTTCCTTTTCTGCTCATTGAATAGCCAAATAGAATTGACTGTTGATTTTCCACATGCCACCAAGAGATATCTTAGTTAGCACATCTGATAGACTACAGAATAGGAAAGCTACTTAACATGAGTTTTATTGCATCTCAGCACCTGCTCCAGCCAACAGTTTTACTTTCTAAGGGAGGCTGTGCTCAGATAATCATTATTCCTGTATCTTTGCATTTGTATTCTGCAGACCACTGTGCAAGGTAAAATTGATAAATGGAGGCACTGATTGTGAGTGGCAGAAACCTGTGGCTGCAAGTTCTTTGCAAGCTTGGAACCTTAGAAATTGGGAGGGGGGAATTGTTTGTGTAATTGGAATTATTGTATACATACACCAGCCTCTCTCCTCTGATTAAACCTCCTTCTTTCCCTTCTTCTCTCATCCATCTCTCTCTATATCTCTTCTCCATTAATTTTCAGCACGATGTTTTACTTTAATAAGGGATAGGTAAAAATATGTAACAACCAGGACAAAAACTGTTAGGCAGAAATCCAAATCCCTAATCAATAAGGTAAGTGTTAGAATTGTAGAATCTCATGTGTTAGGCACAGAAATAATATTTATTTAGTTAGAATGGTTGTTATAATATTGAAGTATCTCTTCACTAAATTGTGTATGTATCTGCTGACCCGAGCCCTATGAATATATCCTTGCCACAAAGTCCCTTGGTGAGTCCTAAGACTCTAAGATTGCCTCTTTACCTATAAACTAGAGAGTTAGGCCTTGGCATGGCTGAGGGCCTGCAGGAAAGAGCTCCTGGTGTCTAATTTGATTGTGCTAAACCCATGTCACATAAGTTGTTAACTGCCAGAATTTTTAACTGCTCGAATGCCCTCCAAAGACTCGAACAGGGAAGGCTGCTTTGGGGTAGGAAAAACAAAATGTATTACTCCTATGTAATTCACTGGCTTTTTGTTCTTTAGTGCATAGCTAGGCATTTAGCACTCTTGGGTCTTTGGTGAGGAGATGAATCAGTATTCTCACTTCTCAAACTATTTTTAGGTAGAGAACATTGACTCTGAGTACATTAGACAAAGCAGAAGGACATGTTCAATTCTTGCATCAGGAATACCTGAAGATAATTTGGGGTGGCCTATTGTAACCCTTGCACCCTTTGCCTATTAATCTGTAAAGTGAACTTCCTACAACATATCATTATTTGTAAGTGTCCTCTTATTGAGAAGGTCCCAGGGGATTCTAGAAGGACTCAAAATTTACCTTTTGCATATTTTTTCCTCCAAAGTTCATATTGTAAAAATATATTCTATTTAGAAAGCTCCATGTCTTTTCAATCCTAGTTAACAATGGTATTCTTCACAGAAACTGCATCCTCTGTCATGTTTATAATGTGCATTTCTTTGAAGCATTTGCATGTTGTATGTAATTGGGTCTGTACAGATTAAAATAGCACTAGAGAGCCAATTTAAGCCCTGGGATAAGTGAGCCTGAACATTAGGGACATTCTGGCACATACACACACACCCCTCGTAAATATGTTAGTTGCAAGTGGTTGTGATGGAATGTACCACTCAGGCACTTTACCCTCCTTACTGCAGAAGTAAATTGTCACGGCTCTCACACAGCTCCAACAGGATTCCAAGAGAGGGAATGGAAAAGACTTTCGGAAATCTGATAGTTGCCCCACTTGGTACATTGAGACGCAAATGAACCAGTAGAAAAGTCTAACATCGCTGCTGATTTTAGCCTGTAGTCTAATTAAATACATACAGTTGTTTAGTGAAAGGAAATCAGAAAGACTTTGAGCATATTCAGAATGGGGTAGGATCAGAAACACAAGTCTGCTATAAACAGTTCATAGATAAGATACAATCAGTGATGGAAAATTGCTGAAGATTAGGCTCACAGTTGGAGAAGGCAGGGCAACCCATTCCAGTACTCTTGCCTGGAAAATCCCATGGACGAAGGAGCCTGGTAGGCTGCAGTCCATGGGGTCCTGAAGAGTCGGACACGCCTGAGTGACTTCACTTTCACTTTTCACTTTCACGCGTTGGAGAAGGAAATGTCAGCCCACTCCGGTGTTCTTGCCTGGAGGATCCCAGGGATGGTGGAGCCTGGTGAGCTGTTGTCTATGGGGTTGCAGAGAGTCGGACATGACTGAAGTGTCTTAGCAGCAGCAGCAGCAGCAGGCTCACAGTAATTAAATATCTATTTTTCTCAAAAATTCATATTAAATAACAAACATATTGTGTGGTAGTTTGAGCATTCTTTGGCATTGCCTTTCTTTGGGACTGGAATGAAAACTGACTTTTTCCAGTCCTGTGGCCACTGCTGAGTTGTCCAAATTTGCTGGCATGTTGAGTGCAACACTTTCACAGCATCATCTTTTAGGATTTGAAATAGCTCAACTGGAATTCTATCACCTCCACTAGCTTTGTTCGTAGTGATGCTTCCTAAGACCCACTTGACTTCACATTCCAGGATGTCTGGCTCTAGCTGAGTGATCATACCATCATGATTATCTGGGTCATGAATATCTTTTTTGTACAGTTCTTCTCTGTATTGTTGCCACCTCTTCTTAATATCTTCTGCTTCTTTTAGTTCCATACCATTTCTGTCCTTTATCGAACCTATCTTTGCATGAAATATTCCCTTGGTAAATCTGATTTTCTTGAAGAGATCTCTAATCCTTCCCATTCTGTTGTTTTCCTCTATTTCTTTGCTTTGATCGCTGAGGAAGGCTTTCTTATCTCTCCGTGCTATTCTTTGGTCTCTGCATTCAGATGCTTATACCTTTCCTTTTCTCCTTTCATTCACAAAACTAAGATCATGGCACCTAGTTCCATCACTTCATGGCAACTAGATGGGGAAACAGTGTAAACAGTGTCAGATTTTATTTTTTAGGGGCTCCAAAATCACTAGAGATGGTGATTGCAGCCATGAAATTAAAAGACGCTTACACCTTGGAAGAAAAGTTATGACCAGCCTAGACAGCATGTTAAAAAGCAGAGACATTACTTTGCCAACAAAGGCCCGTCTAGTCAAGGCTATGGTTTTTCCAGTGGTCATGTATGGATGTGAGAGTTGGACTGTGAAGAAAGCTGAGCACCGAAGAATTGATGCTTTTGAACTGTGGTGTTGGAGAAGACTCTTGAGAGTCCCTTGGACTGCAAGGAGATCCAACCAGTCCATTCTGAAGGAGATCAGTCCTGGGTGTTCTTTGGAAGGAATGATACTAAAGGTGAAACTCCAGTACTTTGGCCACCTCATGCAAAGAGTTGACTCATTGGAAAAGAGTCTGACGCTGGGAGGGATTGGGGGCAGGAGGAGAAGGGGACGAAAGAGATTGAGATGGCTGGATGGCATCACCGACTCGATGGACGTGAGTTTGGCTAAACTCTGGGAGTTCGTGATGGATGGGAAGGCCTGGTGTGCTGCGATTCATGGGGTCAGAAAGAGTCAGACACGACTGAGCGACTGAACTGAACTGAACCGAACAAGCATATTACCATAATATGATCATCTGTTCAAACAGTGGCTCTCAACTTTGTAGGGACAATCTTCTGGGGAGTTTTAAAATTACTGACACGTTGGTCCTATCCAAAGAAATTCTGATTTATTTAGTCCAGAGTGGTCTGAGTATCAGAATGTTTACAATCTCCTTGGCAAACAAACAGAAAAGGCTTTATTCACCTTTATTGAGGTATAATTGACAAATAAAATTGGGATGCAGTGTGTATAGTGTGATGATTTGACATATGTGTACACTGTGAAAGGATTCGCACAAAGTAAACATCCATCACCGCATATAATTTTTGTTTGTTTCTTTGTTTTTTGGTGAGAATGCTTAAGATCTCTCTTAGCAAATTTCAGTTATACAATAACAGTATTATCAACTATAGTCACCATGCTATTTATCAGCTCCTCAGAACTCAGTCATCTTAATAACTGACAACTTATAAACTATCAGTTTTACCAACCTGTCCTTATTTCTCCCAACCTCCATCCCCTGGCAATGACCATCCTACTGTCTTGTTTCTGTGAATTCATGTACCATGCAGTGATTTGTATTTCTCTGTCTGACTTATTTCTCTTATTAAGAGCATAATAACCTTGAGGATCATCCATGCTGTGCAGTTTGTGTTGAGAACCACTGGGTAAGAACTACATTGAACCATTTAGTTCAGAATAAGAGGCTTTATCAACACAAAAGTTTTAAACATATGTTATAAATATATGTATATTTTTATATTATATAACTGTGTATTATAAATATATGTGTATTTTTCAAAGTATGAAGTCTCAGAAAATAATTGTTTATAAGTTTTAAGAAACATTTGAGTCCAGAGATTGAATTTTTAATGGAATATGTCTAGAAATATTTTCATAGCTTAGTTTAAAATTATAGTGCATAAAGTTTATAGAAATTCAGAACTGTGTATATTTTGGATTTCATAGCATCTTTAAGAAAGCAAAATTTCTGAGCACACACAGTTACTGATTTTAATGAGAAATGTTTTCCTGCCACCACTTACCAAGAGGAAAGGTATTTCTGTGTACCTTTGCGACTAACTCCTTGAATCTGTGAAATTCTCCAGTGGGTAGCCATTCCCTTTTCTGGAGATCTTCCCAACCCAGGGATCAAACTCAAATCTCCCACATTGCAGGTGGATTCTTTATCATCTGAGCCATCAAGGAAGCCCAAAGATACTGTAGTTGGTAGCCTACCCCTTCTCCAGGGTTTCTTCCTGACCAGGGAATTGAACTGGGGGTCTCTTGCATTCTTTACCAGCTGAGCTACCAGGGAAGCCTGTTTTCTATGTAACAAAGTAATATTTGCTTCTCATTGAAGAGAGAGACAATAATGTAGATACATTGAAGATAATAGCAAATGAATGCTGATGAATGTTTGACTGATCTGATTATAGTTAATAAGAACACAGTCTTTCTGAGATTCAATTCTGCTGTATATCAGAAGTGATGGTAATCATTTTGACACATCAAAAAGTCTGTGAGTTGGGTGAAGTTTGTTGGAAATTTAAGGTCAGAGAAAGGCTTTGATGTAGTTATTATTGCTTGGCTACTGGCATAAAAAATAAAATCACTTCATTATGTAACTTAAAATGCTATTGGTGGAGCCTATTTAAAGTGTCCATTTAGAAAAGCATTGTAAGATACTTTTTTTTTTTCCTTCCAGAAATAAAATCAGCTTCATCACTGGACTTTAACAATCTGAGAAGGAAAAATGTGAGTGTGTATGCATTTATTATCTTACTTTTTAAGTTTTAACAAAGTAATCACTTTTTACTGAAGTTAGTTGATATATGATATATAAATTACAGATGTGAAATATAGTGATTCACGATTTTAGAAGTTATACTTCATTTACAGTTATAAAATATTTTGTATTCCTTGTGTTGTGTAATACATCTTTGGGAGTTTATTTTAAATGTAATAGTTTGAATGCTTATTAAATTAAAAAAAATTAAATATAGTTGACATACAGTAGGCTAGTTTCAGGTGTACTATGTAGTGTTACAATATTTATATTTATTATATGTATTCATTTATATATCTTTTTGAGAAAACTCCATATTGTTTTATATAGTGACTAACCAGTTTACATCCCCTCCAATAGTACACAAGGGTTTCTTTTCTTCACATCCCCATCAACATGTTATTTCTTGTCTTTTTGATAACAGCCATTCTGACAGGTGTGAGGTAGTATTTTCCTGATAATTAGTGATATTGAACATCTTTTTATGTCCCTGTAGGCCATTTATGTCTTCTTTGGAAAAATATCTTAACAGAATCTTCTGCCCATTTTTTAAATACATTTTTTTGAGATGTACAATTTCTTTGTGTATTTTGGATATTAGCCTCTTATCAGATGTATTGTTTACAAGTATCTTCTCTCATTAAATACATTGCCCTTTCATTTTGTTGATGATTTCCTTCACTGTGCAGAAGCACATTCAGTTTGAGGAAGTCTCACTTGTTTGGCTCCATGGTTGTAAATTAATTGACCATATAAGCACGAGATTATTTCTGACTCTGTATTCTGTTTCATTGATCTGTGTATCTGTTTCTTTCTTTCTTTCTTTCTTTCTTTTTTAACCAGTACTTTACTGTTTTAATTACTGTAGCTTCTTTGTAGTATAGCTGAAAATCTGGGCTCATGATTCCTCCAGTTTTGTTCCTCTTTCTTAAGATTTCTTTGACAATTCAGTGTCTTTTCTGTTTCTGTACAAATTTTAGAATTATTTGTTGTAGTTTTATGAAAACGCCTTTGGTATTTATTTTTATTTTTAAAATTTATTTTTATTTGGAAGATAATTGCTTTACAATGTTGTTTGGTTTCTGCTATACAACAATGTGAATCAGCTCTAAGTATATATATATATCCTCTGCCAAATGAGCCTCCATCCCCTGCCATCCCACTCCTCCAGGTTGTCACAAAGCATGGAGGTGAGTTCCCTGTGTTATACAATAGCTTCCCATTAGCGGTTTTACACATTTCAATTCTACTTACTCAGTTCATCTCCTTTACCTTCTGTGTTCATCAGTAACATTTTTCTAGATTCCAAATATATGCATTAATATATGATATTTATATTTCTTTTTGTGACTTACTTCATTCTGCGTAATAGGGTCTAGGCTCATCTGCCTCAGTTCAGCTGGCTCAAATTCATCCCTTTTTGTGGCTGAGTAATACTCCAGTGTATGTACATATATATTACAACTTCTTTTTCCATTCATCTGTTGATGAAAATCTGGGTTGCTTCCATGTCCTGGGTATTGCAAATAGTGCTGTAGTGAACATTGGGGGTAAATGCATCTTTTTGAATTATGGTTTTCCGGAGAAGGCAATGGCACCCCACTCCAGTACTCTTGCCTGGAAAATCCCATGGGCGGAGGAGCCTGGTAGGCTGCAGTCCATGAAGTCACTAAGAGTCGGACATGACTGAGCGACTTCACTTTCACTTTTCACTTTCATGTATTGGAGAAGGAAATGGCAACCCACTCCAGTGTTCTTGCCAGGAAAATCCCAGGGATGGGGGAGCCTGGTGGGCTGCTGTCTATGGAGTCGCACAGAGTCAGACACCACTGAAGTGACTTAGCAGCAGCAGGGTATATACCCAGGAGTGGGATTGTTGGATCATATGGTAGATCTCCTCCTCATTTTTAAAGGAATCTCCATATTGTTCTCTGTAGTGGCTGTATTAATTTACATTCCCACCAATAGTGCAGGAGGACTCTTTTTTCTCCACATCCTCTTCAGCATTTATTGTTTTTAGATTTTATTTTTTTTTGATGATGGCCTTTCTGACTACTACAATGATACCTCATTGTAGTTTCCATTTACATTTCTCTAGAACTGGACATGGAACAACAGACTGGTTCCAAATAGGAAAAGGAGTATATCAAGGCTGTATATTGTCACCCTACTTATTTAACTTATATGCAGAGTACATCATGAGAAACACTAGACTAGAAGAAACACAAGCTGGAATCAAGATTGCTGGGAGAAATATCAATAACCTCAGATATGCAGATGACACCACCCTTATGGCAGAAAGTGAAGAGGAACTAAAAAGCCTCTTCATGAAAGTGAAAGGGGAAAGTGAAAAAGTTGGCTTCAAGCTCAACATTCAGAAAACGAAGATCATGGAATCCGGTCCCATCTCTTCATGAGAAATAGATGGGGAAACAGTGGAAACAGTGTCAGACTTTATTTTTCTGGGCTCCAAAACCACTGCAGATGGTGACTGTAGCCATGAAATTAAAAGACACTTACTCTTTGGAAGAAAAGTTTTGACCAACCTAGATAGCATATTGAAAAGCAGAGACATTACTTTGTCAACTAAGGGCCGTCTAGTAAGGCTATGGTTTTTCCTGTGGTCATGTATGGATGTGAGAGTTGGACTGTGAAGAAAGCTGAGCACCGAAGAATTGATGCTTTTGAACTGTGGTGTTGGAGAAGACTCTTGAGAGTCCCTTGGACTGCAAGGAGATCCAACCAGTCCATTCTGAAGGAGATCAACCCTGGGATTTCTTTGGAAGGAATGA
>SJXQ01000798.1:38280-54880 GCA_006408695.1 Aepyceros melampus | reverse complement strand
AGAATTGATGCTTTTGAACTGTGGTGTTGGAGAAGACTCTTGAGAGTCCCTTGGACTGCAAGGAGATCCAACCAGTCCATTCTGAAGGAGATCAACCCTGGGATTTCTTTGGAAGGAATGATGCTAAAGCTGAAACTCCAGTACTTTGGGCACCTTATGCGAAGAGTTGACTCATTGGAAAAGACCCTGATGCTGGGAGGGATTGGGGGCAGGAGGCGAAGGGGACGACAGAGGATGAGATGGCTGGATGGCATCACTGACTCGGTGGGTGTGAGTCTAATTGAACTCTGGGAGTTGGTGATGGACAGGGAGGCCTGGCATGCTGCGATTCATGGGGTCGCAAAGAGTCGGACACGACTGAGCGACTGAACTGAACTGAATAATGAGTGATGTTGAGCATCTTTTCATGTTTGTTGGCTATCTGTATGTCTTCTTTGGAAAATTGTCCGTTTCGGTCTTCTGCTCATTTTTTGATTGAGTTGTTTGTTTTTCTGATATTGAGCTGCATAAGCTGCATATGTGTTCTGGAGATTAATCCTTTGTCAGTTGCTTCATTTGCAGTTATTTTGCCTCCTTAGGTAGGTTTATTTCTAAATATTTTATTCTTCTTGCTGTGATGGCAAATGATACTGTTTTGTTAATTTCTCTTTCTGATCTTTCATTGTCAGTGTATGGAAATGCAGCTGATTTCTGCCTATTAATTTTGTACCCTGATATATTACCTAATCCATTGATGACCTCTTGTAGTTTTCTGGCCCCATTTTATATTTTTGATTTCATATTTTATATCTCTTTATCATTTTAGTATTTATAGATCATTTGACTACTCTTGTCTTTTAACCTTCCTTTGCAGGTGATTTATTTGCTATATTTAGTATATATTTATCTTACAAGTGAGATTTCCTTCTTCATGTTTTATTATTTCTAGTTATGGCCTTTTCTTTTTCATTTAAGGAAGTATCTCTAACATTTCCTGTAAAGGAAGTGGTTATGAATTCCTTTAGCCTTTGCTTGTCTAGGAAACTCTTTATCCCTCTTTCAATTCTGTGTGATAGCCTTGTTGAGTAGAATATTTTTGATTGTAAATTTTTCCTTTCAGTACCTTGAATATGTCATGTTAGTCCTTCTGGTATGTAATGTTTCTGCTGCAAATCAGCTGATAATTTTAAGGGATTTACCTTATACATAACCAGTTGTTTTTTCTTGGTGCTTTTAAGAGTCTCACTTTTACTTTTGGACTTTAAATTATAATGTGTTGTGGTGTGGATCTCTTTGGATTCATTTTGTTTGGTATTAGGTGCTTGTATATCTGTTTTATTTGCCACATTAGGGAAGTGTTAGTTGTTATTTCTTCAGATAGATTTTCTCTTTTTTCTCTCCTTCTCATTTTGGGACACCAGTAATGCAAATGTTTGTGCCTTTAGTGTTGTCTAAGATGTCTCTCAGATTCTCCTCATTTAAATGTTTTTCTTCTACTATTTCAGTTGACTAATTTTCAGCATAATGTCTTCAGATTGTTGATCTGTTCCTCTGTATGCTCTAATCTGCTATTGATTCCTCACTTTCAGTGTATTTTTTATTTCAGTTATGTATTTTTCAGTTCTGATTAAAGAAGTATTTTCTATCTCTTTGTCTAAATTCTCACTGACTTCACCTATTTTTTTCCTGAGTTCAGTGGCTATCTTTGTGACTATTACTTTGAATCCTTTATCTGGTAAATTGTTCCCATGTTGGTTTTTGTTTTTCTGAAGTTCTGCCTTATTCTTTTAAAAAATTAGGAACATGTTCCTTTATCTCCTCATTTTGCCTGAATTTCAGTATGTTTCCTAGTGTATAAGGTAGATCAGCTCTGTCTCTCAGTCTTGAAAGAGTGATATAGCAGATACCCTCTGGGGCCCAGTGGTGCAATCCCCCTGTTGCCCAGAGCCTGGTGCTGCAGGGGTTTCCCCTGTGTGGACTACATGAGCCCTCCTGTTGTGGCTGGGCTGTGATTGTTGTGGATGTGCTGGTGGGCAGGGTTGGCTCCTAGGTCAGCTGGCTGTGAGGCCCAGCAGCAACTGTTCTGGGTGCTTTAGTGTGTGGGGCTAACCCACTGGAAGGGCGCCAGTGCTGGCCAGGGCTGCCTATCTGGTGAGGTGGCCCGGAGTCACTTTGAAGGAGTTCCAGTGTAGGTGAGTTGAGTGGGGCTGATACTCAGGGGAACACAAGGGCAAGCTGCACCGTCATGTTAGCTGTGTTGATGGAGAGTGACAGAAATAGCACCAGCCAGTGCCAGGTAAGTTAGGTAACAGAGTTAAAAATGGCACCTACATTGTAACTTCTCAACCTACCATTGAGTTTTGTTTTGAAATCCCAAGTAAATTGAATTTTGATAATTTCTTCATTTGGGGAAAATGACTGGTATGTGAGGAATTAGAAATTGTATAGTCTATTGTAGAAAATATTTTTTTCTTAATGTAATTTCATATCAGTTGTGGAAAAAAATGGCACCTGCCAGTGCCTTTGACTCCAGAGAAAGTTCCACTCAATCTCTGCTTCTCTAGCACATGCTTTAAAATTAGTCAGTGAATCTTTTCATATGACCAAGGTGCTTTTCAAGCTGCTGCCTTTGTGCTAGAACTTGGAGCAGGTGTGTTAGTATGTGACCCTTCAAGAGTAGAGTCTTGGTTTCCCACAGCCCTCCAGTTCTCCTGGTCATTGATTTCCAAAGCCAGATATCATTGGGGGTGGGGGGGGGTGGGGGAATCTTCTCAGTGATATCTGGCTTTGGAAATCAATGACCAGGAGAACTGGAGGGCTGTGGGAAGCCAAGACTCTACTCTTGAAGGGTCACATACTAACACATCTGCTCCAAGTTCTAGCACAAAGGTCCCATTGGCTGGGGAGCTGAACATGTAGCTGAGACTCCTTGCTTCTCAATGAGATCCTTCATGGTTGTGATGTATTTCATGCCTTGTGGCTACTGCACCTTTGGTGTGAGTTCTGACTAGATTGTGTCTCCGTCTTACTCATCCTTCTGTGGCCTTTTATTTGTATTCTTAGTATTAGAAAATCTATGCAGCTAGTCTTCAGATCATTCTCTGGGATAGTTGTTCTATGTGTTGTTGTAGTTTGGTGTGTCTATGGGAGGAAGTGAGCTCAGGCTCTCCCTACTCTACTATCTTGACTGGTTTTCCAAAAATGTAAGCATTGCATTTTTATTCTTCAATAAAGCAGTAAACTCCAAGGCTAAGAATTCCTAGATAGCCCTCATCTGCCAGGGATCTACTTCCATCATGACATTGCTGAGGAAAAATTTTGTTAAGAGAAAACTCTATACTAATTTGGGCTTCACAGGTGGCTCAGTGGTAGAGTCTGCCACAATGCAGGAGACATAGGTTTGATCTCTGGGTCAGAAAGATCCCCTGTAGAAGGAAATGGCTACCCACTCCAGTATTCTTGCCTAGAGAATCTCATGAACAGAGGAGCCTGGCATGCAGCAGTCCATGGGGTTGCAAAAAGTGGGACACAACTTTGTGACTAACAATGACTGCATATACCAATTTACACTGTGCAATAGCCTAATGTACTATCTCCATGTTGTCAACAAATGTGTTTTAGAGCTAGAAATAGCATAATTTTTGAAAGTGCAATTCCTTAATTCCTTTTGATTTATGGGTAGTTTTGAAACAAAAATCTATTCATTTTACAAGTCTCAGTAAAGGGTGTTTCAAGGCATTTTTGTAAATCTGATGTTATTGTGTTTAAAGTGAGTCTGTAAAGACAAAGTGAATCTCTAAGGAATTCAGTTTTTCTTCCTCAAAATAAATTCTACATTTCATTTCCTCAGCTTATGTGAGGGGTAATTTTATGTCAACATGACTGAGCCAAGGGATGCCCAGATAGCTGGTAAACCGATATTCCTGGATGTGTCTGTGAGCATGTTTCTGGGAAAGATTAGGATTTGAATCCATAGACTGAATAAAGATCGTATCAATGCAGATGGGCATCATCTAATCCCCTGAGGTCCTGAATAGAGAAAAGGGAGGGAGGAGCGGTGAACTTACTCACTGTGGTGCAGCTGAAACACCCATCTTCTTTTGCCCATAGACATTAGGTACCCTGGCTCTTAGACCTTGGGACTTGGCCTGGGAACTCTACCACTGGCTCCTCTGGTTTCATAAGCTTCAGGCTCTGACTGAATTATAGACTGTTTCCTGGCTCCCCAGCTTGCAGATGGCAGACTGTGGGAATTCTTGGTCTCTGTAATTGAATTTTGATAGTAAATTTCCCTTTATATGTCTATTTATATCCTATTGGTTCTGTTTCTCTGGAGAACTCTAATATAATCAATACACCATAAGGAAATCAGGAACCTTGAATAGTACTTTTAATTTTCTCTTGGTTCTATGCTGACAGCATCTAAGACTTACTTATTGTAGGTGCTCAACAGAGATCTCTTTGAAGAAAGAGGAGGAGGAGGGAGTAATGATTTACAGAAACAAAAAGGAAAACATTGTGATCATCAACAAGAGACCTTCACCAACCTATTACTATTCTTTTTTTTTTTTTTTTTTTCTTTTACTGAGTTCCAATCTTCAGTATTCTTTACTGGATCATTGCTGAGACAAAGCAAGTGCTACTTTTCTGTTTCCTTGTACTTCTAAACACTACTTAACACTAATTTATTTTATTCCTTCCTGTAGTCTCCTGTGAGGATTTGTGTGCATGTGTGTGTGTGGAGGCAGTGTGCAGCTTGCATGATCTTTGTTTCCTGACCAGGGATTGAACCCATGCTGCCTGCAGTCCAAGTGCAGAGTCCTAACCATGGGACCCTCAGGGGATTCCCTCATATGAGGATTTTTAATCCTTAGCATCATATAATGTTAGAAGTTGGGCTTAGGAGAAAATTGTGAGATAAGGATTTAAAGAATGTAGCACAGTGTATGCAGCTGGCAAACACTCAGTAAATAGCTATTATTATTATATAATATCACCATAGTTTGATCCATATCTTATTTTATAGCCAAGCAAACTGAAGTCCTATGAGGCTGCCCAAGGTAAAATCAAGAACTATTCTTAGAAGTAGAATCAAACATAGATTCTCCTGAAACTTTACCTATGCTTTTTAAAATGTGTTCTAGCAACTTTTTGCTTAACCACAGGCTAGCCTGTGACAGAGGTAATATTATGATTCTTACTAGATCCTGTTTTTCAATATTCTTAGATTGGAACATGGATTAACTTTTGGAAAGTGGGATATGGTCAGAATTTATTTAAATCAGTTTTCAGGACTTGTACTTAAACTATCCCCATGTGATATCCCTGAGCTTCCTCCGCCATAGACACTGTGTGTTTCAGATGGTTTAGCTATCTTATGGTAGGGGCCCAGATTCCTGAATAATACCTTGAAGGAGAGCCATTGAGAGGAACATCTTACATTTCAGCGGTAACAAAAGAAAAATAAAGTTTGTTGTGTTAGACCACTAAGATTTCAGTATTTCTTTATTACTATAGCATAGCCTCTTCTAGCTAAGGCTGTGGTAAAATGTGAGCTTCAATGCAAAGTGTATTTTTATCTGCTCCACAAACCTCACTTGTTTCTTTTATTTTCAGTGTTAAAACAACCCATGACTACTTTTAGTGATAAAGAACACTGATTAATTTGCTCCCTATCTCTTTATTTCTCTCTCTCTCTCTCTTTTTTTTTTTTTCATTTAAGTTAGCTATAGATAAACTCTGATGTTAGGTAAATTTCTCATGGACTGTCTGCCTCAGTTTTTTCAATATGAATTAGAAGTAATGATATTTCCCTACACAAGGCTGTCAGAAAGATGAATGTGTTGATAATTATTAGAAAAGGAGTGTATAAGCATAGAGCATTATGTTATTATGTTAGTCTTATAAGAATAGTGAAAGGTGGTCCTATGCTATAAATCTGGAAAATGTTATGAAGGAGAGATTTATTATTTATTCTGTGATTTGCTTTTCTTTGTAGAATTGGAAAAATTCTTTTAGGTTACATAACTAATCTACTTATCTTAAAACTTGAAGGCATCTTAACATGTCTACATGAATATTTAAAATGCTTCAGGGCACTGATATTAAAATGTTATATGAGATAAAGTGATTGATATAAAGAAAAGCATGGGTGGCTTTTCATGCAATTTCATATTGCTGTACAAATGTTTAGTTGTTTCCAGCCTCAGCATAAATGAAAAATAGTTACAATACTTAGGGGCTTAGTGAACCTGTTAAAAAATAATATGAGTAATGGTTGCTCTTACAAGGAGACCAGACTTTTTAAAAAAAATTTAATTTTTAATAAGGCATATATTACATTTTAAAGCAGTGTTAATATTTAACCATAATTAGTCTTTAAACTTAGGTGATTATTATAAGGCATTCTTCATAGTTTTCTTGAGCCATAACTTAATTATGCAAGCTATATTTATTTTTAACTTTGAGACACTCTTAAAGTGCCCTCAAATATATTTAGTCCTTAAATATATTTCATCTATGATATATTTAATCACATTAGTCAGGGTTAAAAATAAAGTAATAGGATCAACCACAAAATAATCATTCTCTTGTTTCTTATATCCACCTGATTTACAAAGGAACTATCTTTCCTAAAATTCTACTCGAATGTTTGATAATCCTTACAGAGTGGCCAGTGTATGCTCCACTGACTCCTGTACTTTGCAGTACCATGACATCGGCCTTTGCTGCTCTTTACCATTGGCTCACTGGGTAACGTGTTCTGTCTTGTTGGTATCCAAAGCAGGAGCCTGCTACTGATAGTTGTGAGGTGCCACCTGTTCTGGTACTGATGCCTGCCAGTATGCTCTAAGGTTGCTAATGCATAATGCTTAAGCCAGTGATGTTTGAACCAGTGGTCTTTGTGATGTGAGCCTTGGCATGAAGAGGCTTCTATCAAATGCTGCTCAAAGTCTCATAATGGCACAAGTTACACTACTGTGGGTGACAGCCAGGATCTCCACTTATGCTGATAATGGCTAATATTGAGGATATCACTTTTACTACAGAGATTGTGGCAAACAGCTCATTCGCCACCTCCCCACTCCATTTTGCTCTAATTTCCATTATTGATAATTCAGGAATGAGTCCTTAGGACAAGACCTGGGCAGAGAACAAATCTGATTGGTAATAACCATGTTCTTTTCAGAATCCCTTCTTCAGTCTAATTCTTACTCTTTTTTTAACCCCTATGGGACTGGCTTCATTTTCCTCTTCCTTTTTGGAATTCATAGTTAATATTCAACCCTTTTTAATTTTGGAGACCTTACAATGATGTGGATATGTAATGTGATTAGACAAATAGGAAATCAAATGTATTGATCTTGATAAATATCTAAACCTCCTTCAGACCTTCTGAAAACTATATTGAAGAATGTTAATTAGCTTGAATCTCAAGTGGGGCTTCCCCCCTTTCACCTCATACATATCTCTTGGGACATACACCTTCTTTTAAAACTAGATGAGGGGTTGCTGGAGGACTATATAAGTCAGGGCACATTTGTTTTTTTTGTGTGTTTTAAAAATGGGTTATGTAGGAACATGGGCTTCCCCAATGGCTTAGTAGGTAAAGAAACTGCCTGCAATGTAGGAGACACAGGAGAAAACATTTGGATCCCCGGAGTCAGGAAGATCCCCAGGAGAAGGAAATTGCAACCCACTCCAGTTTTCTTACCTGGAGAATGCCATGGGCAGAAGATCCTGATGGGCTATAATCCAAAGGATCTCAAAGAGTCGGACATAACTGTGACTGAACACACATGTGAAAACATATTTGAATGTTAATTACTCGGTAAATTAGCCAAGGCTAAAGGTATAGGAGAGAGACCGTGGAGCTGTTGGAGTAAATTCCGTGAAACCAGGGATTGCCTTCAGAAGAGCTCTGGACATAACCAGCCTTTGACAACAGGAGGGACTCTCATGCCCACTGTCTTACATGAGGATACTTGTACCGTTAGAGTGCTGCCTGCAATTTTTCTATTCCATGTATGCTGAGCTCATTTATACTCCTTCATCCAGATACTGTGCAAGAACAGCCTTCCTTACACCTGCCCCTCTCCTATTTGATCCAGAAAAAGTGAAAGTCGCTAAGTAATGTCCAACTGTTTCGTGACCCCATGGACTGTAGCCCGGCAGGCTCCTCTCTCCATGGAATTCTCCAGGTGAGAATACAGGAGAAAATTGCCATTCCCTTCTCCAGGAGATCTTCCCTACTCAGGGTTCAAAACCACATCTTTTGCACTGATAGGTGGATTCTTACCACTAGTGCCACCTGGGAAGCCAGATTCACTTAATTCAGTTCCCCCAGCAGAGATGCTTTTACCATAGAGCTTTTCATGCTGCTAAGTCACTTCAGTCGTGTCCGACTCTGTGCGACCCCATAGACGGCAGCCCATGAGGCTCCCCCGTCCCTGGGATTCTCCAGGCAAGAACACTGGAGTGGGCTGCCATTTCCTTCTCCAATGCATGAAAGTGAAAAGTGAAAGTCAAGTCGCTCAGTCGTGTCCGACTCTTAGCGACCCCATGGACTGCAGCCTACCAGGCTCCTCTGTCCATGGGATTTTCCAGACAAGAGTGCTGGAGTGGGGTGCCATTGCCTTCTCCGAGAGCTTTTCATAGTCTATTACAACTGATGATGCTCTGTTTATTTCTAACTTGCTCCTGCCAGTTTGTAAACTCCTTGAGAAATGTCTCTAATTTATTTCTTTTTATTGTGTTGAAATATATGTAACATAAAATTTAGCCTTTTAATCATTTTTAACTGCTTAGTTATATGGCATTAAGTGTATTCACACTGTTGTGCTACTTATCACCACCATCATCTCCAGAACTTTTTAATCTTCTCCAGCTGGAACTCTGCACCCATTAAACACTAACCAGCAATTCTTCCCTCCCACATTCCCTGGCAGCCACCATCTAATTTATTTTTTTAGTGTCATTGTCATGGACGAATACTGCTGCTGCTGCTGCTGCTAAGTCGCTTCAGTCCTGTCCGACTCTGTGCGACCCCATAGACGGTAGCCCACCAGGCTCCCCCGTCCCTGAGATTCTCCAGGCAAGAACACTGGAGTGGGTTGCCATTTCCTTCTCCAATGCATGAAAGTGAGAAGTAAAAGTGAAGTCGCTCAGTCGTGTCCGACTCTTAGCGACCCCATGGACTGCATGCAGCCTAGCAGGCTCCTCCGCCCATGGGATTTTCTAGGCAAGAGTACTGGAGTGGGGTGCCATTGCCTTCTCCAGGACGAATACAGTACTTGTCAAATAATAGGTGGGCAATAAAGTTTATTTAGTAAATGAATAAAGGCACTCATTAATTTTTGATAATCTTCTGGTGAAAATATGGACCAGTGCCTTTAAATTTGGAATGATTATCTTAAGTCTACATTTAGCCAAATGAATTTAAATGTATCACAATGCATTCTAATCACATTGTGCCCTTATTTGATGAAAGAACATCATGATTAAAGAAAGGACTCTGAATACAAGTGAATGACAGTCAAACTCCAAAGATGGATATGTGCAAAACATAGCATCTAGATTACAAAAAATATAAACACAAAGGGATTCAATTATCAGTAACCTGTACAAGTAAGTATAAGAACAAAAATAATCATCAGTTTCATAAAAATGCCAAATAAATGACAATGTCAGCTATCATAATTATGGAATTAGAGCAAAGAAAAAGATTACACAAGTGAGCATTTTTGTTACAGAAACGTTGTTCAATGATTGGGTTGCAGAAGATGCTTATAAGTAGCAGCTAAAATAACAAGATTAAACTCAATCAAATTTTCTGATTTTAATGAATAATTGGACTTTTGGGGGGAGATATAAGCAGTATTATTTCACAACTTTGTAGTACTTTCTTCAAGCCTTATTTTGATAAACATATGAAGCTTGAAAGTTAGCTTCTGATGGCATCTTACTTATTGCAGTTTAAAAAAAAAAAAGCATGAGCTTCCTGAGTATCACAGGTGTATTTGCAATAATACATCAATTACAATAGGAAATCCTTTCAGAACAACAAACTCCTGTTGGCATTGTTAGAACTGGCTTCCTCTGTCCTGCTATGCCTGAGGTAAAGATGTACATATTGGCACTAAGGCTGCAGAGACAACTCAGCTTTTCTAGAATATAGGTTAATATCTTGAGTCACATAGAGAAAAAAATAATCTAAAGCAAGGTGTCAGTTTTCAGTGATGAAACTCAGTCATGTGAAATTGGTGCATGTTCTCACTGATGAGACAAGAAAATCTGGTCAAAGAAGGTCCGAGTACTAGTGAGGAAAGAGAACATTCCTAAAAAATGATGCAAATATATAGTTTCAACCTGATTCCATTCAATTCACAGAATTATTTTTATAATGCAAGGATGATACTTTAAAATTTAGAAAGCCATGTAACTTTATACTATAAGACATTATTTAGATCATTTAATAGTTTTAAGTAATAGCCTAGAAGTAGCAGATAATGTTGAGATGCTGAGTTTAAGATATTAGTGGGGGAGTTTAGTTCTGTTTACCAGCTGTGAGACTTAGGCTAAAATCTTTAACTTTTCTAAGTTTTAGTGTTCTTTTCTGTAAAATGAAGAGATTAAGCTAGATAATTGAAGAACCCTCTAAAGCTATGACATTTACAAACAGAGCAGACATCAAACTAGTTTTCTTCCTTACATCAACTTCATCAGGGTTTGCAAGTACTGTCAGATGTACAATATTGAACCTACTGAAATGCCTTGAAGTTGCCTGTTATATATCTTCCAGCTGATTTCTACTGTATGCATCTGGCCCATAACATATTGAATTATGAGTTTTGATCAACATGCTTAGGTTTATTAGAGGGGCTCACATACTGAGACACATGGTAGAATTGGGATCTGTTTTTCTTGCTTCTAAGGAACAATTTATAGTGAAAAGATTGAACATTTTTCTTTCAGAAGATAATGAGAATTGATTTCTTTACCCAAAATCAAGCTTTCACATTCCAAGAAAGGAACTTTGAAAACAATTTACTTTTAAAACTTGTAGTCTCTCTGAGCCCTCAAGGGTAAAAAGGTATAATGCCATTTAAGTGAAGGAAAACCATGTACACTTCATTTTACTCTTTTGTGCAAGTAAATACTACTTCAGGGACCTTAAATTTTAAGCAAAAGATTTATCTTCCAAGTTTTACCTTAGTAACATTTATAATGATTGAACATAGGGTAGACTTTGCATTTGGGAAACCTTGCTGGGAGAAATATCAATAACCTCAGATATGCATATGCAGATGACACCACCTTTATGGCAGAAAGTGAAGAAGAACTAAAGAGCCTCTTGATGAAAGGGAAGAGGAGAGTGAAAAAGTTGGCTTAAAGCTCAACATTCAGAAAATGATGGTAAATAGATGAGGAAACAGTGGAAACAGTGACTGACTTTATTTTGGGGGGCTCCAAAATCACTGCAGATGGTAACTGTAGCCATGAAATTAAAAGATGCTTACTCCTTGGTAGGAAAGTTATGACCAACCTAGACAGTATATTCAAAAGCAGAGACATTACTTTGTCAACAAAATTCTGTCTAGTCAAGGCTATGGTTTTTCCAGTGGTCATGTATGGATGTCAGAGTTGGACTATAAAGAAAGCTGAGCGCCAAAGAATTGATGCTTTTGAACTGAGGTGTTGGAGAAGACTCTTGAGAGTCTCTTGGACTGCAAGGAGATCCAACCAGTCCATCCTAAAGGAGATCAGTCCTGAGTGTTCATTGGAAGGGCTGATGTTGAAGCTGAAACTCCAGTACTTTGACCACCTGATGCTAAGAGCTGACTCATTTGAAAAGACCCTGATGCTGGGAAAGATTGAAGGCAGAAGGAAAAGGGGATGACAGAGGATGAGATGGTTGGATGGCATCACTGATTCAATGGGCATGAGTTTGGGTAAACACTGAGAGCTGGTGATGGACAAGGAAGCCTGTCATGTTCTGGTCCATGGGGTTGCAAAGAGTCAGACACAACTGAGCAACTGAACTGAACTGAACTGAACATTTATAACTGAACACAGGGCAGACTTTGCATTTGGGAAACCTTGAGAAACTTACACAGGAGACCAAAGTTTTTAATTTTTAATTAAAATCCATCTTCTCTCTTTTTAAAATTATAGTTTTAAATTGTTTCCATTATGCCACTCATAATAAGTTTCTTATTTTACATATCTCTGAGTTAAATGGTAAAAAGTCTGGAGATGAATATGTATGCATTTTGTTTTTAGAAAGCCCTAAAAGACTTCTCTTTTGCCTTCACTGTTGGAACATGTAAAACCAAATTTAGTGTCCATTTGAATTGCATTTATTGTCCCTTATCTCTAATGATGTTAACTTAACTTTTCTAACCATATATGTAGTTTTTATCCTGTGAAAAATGGGGTTTTCTTTCCTTACTTTGTTTTGAAAACTTAAACTAGTCCTTGCTACATGACTTGCCAGATTGTCATGTGATTAATGTTTCTGTCTTCCCCAAATTCATATGTTGAAACCCTACCATCCATTCCCATGTGATGGTTTCAGGAGGTAGGGACTTTAGGAGGTAATTAGAATTAGATGAGGTCATGAGGGCTCCATCCTATTAGGGAGGGTAATATCAGTTTATCAGTTAGGAAAGATCATTTTCTATGTCCTAGGTTCTGTGCAAATTTCTAAGAATATTGTATATAACAGATAAGAGACCTTGTCTTTACGCTCTTGAAACTTAAGCTCTAATAAGGAGTCAGATAATTAGAAAATGTTCTTTGAAAATAAGAAAGTGGAAACAAGCATTATGTTGTTTTTCAGTTGCTAAGTTATGTCCAAGTCTTTTGTGACCCCATGGACTGTAACCTGTCTGGCTTTCCTAATGATGGGATTTTCCAGCCATGAATACTGGAGTGGGCTGCCATTTCCTTCTTAAGGAGATCTTCCTGACCCAGGGATTGGACCCAGGTCTGCTACATTGGCAGGCAAGTTCTTTATCACTGGACCATCAGGGAATCCCCAAGTGTTATGAGGTTTCAGCAATTAGTTTATAACTTTTTATAATTAGTTATTTTTCCCTTTTATCTACTAATCTAGTTTTATTATACAAAAAGTAGAACTAATGTTAGGATTTGCCTAAATATAGCCCCTTTAAAGGCAAAATATCTGAGCAATGTGTAATATCACATTTATATTTAACCAAAAATTTTACAAACAAGATAATATGGCTACACTATGAACTAATCAGTGTAGAGTCTCTTGCTTGCTTTCTAAATTGAGTGATATTTACATGTAGCACAAATTAGCATATTAGCACACAAAACAGTTCTCCAAATGAAAGATTTGCTGCCTGGTTTAATCTGCTAAGTGGTTGTAATACAAATGTTCCTTTAATGTTATAAATTTAAAAAAAAATTGCTTTTACTAACCTACCTTATGTTTATACAAACTGGAGATAATTGACTTCTATTTAAGAGATCATAAGGATTATTAAGATTATACTGACACTTGTGTAAACTGTAATTATCACCTTTCATTAATGATAACATGAGTTTATGTAAGTATATTTCTCTGCTAATTACCCATAATTGAGATAATAATCCATTGGATAAATGGATTTTTTGTTGTTGTTGTTGTTAAATCCCATACAGCCCCTCAATACATACTTTTAAATTTTATAGTATTAGCTCATTGGCTGATTTACATACTAACTACAGTAAAAACTGATTTTTGATTAAGCTCTAGTCACTGCTTTCTGGAGTGAGGCAAATAGGAAGCAGAGCTGGGGATCCCAGTTCTTGGGGAGGCCCATCTGTTCAGCTAAAAGGGTGAGATAGCCAGTAACTATTAAGGAAAAGGCATGTGGGTACGTTCATAAGCTAGAGAACTAGCTAATCTAAGGGTGGGCAAGCTCATTAGAATTAACTTTTCTTTGAAACCCACAGTTGTATTATAAGCACTTCCTTTTCATTTGATACATAAGTCACCTATATCTACAATGTGGTCCACCTAAAGAAATCAGTTTTTAAAATATTTCTCCAGCAATTTTTCCAGTGTTATTTATTTTATAAAAATGTTTTTCCTCGTAAGAATCTAACCATGTACTGGCCAAGATAAAAATAAATAAATAAAGGTTTACAATGTGAAGATGATAAGAATTAATGATGTAACCAATTTTCCCTTACCTCAGCTGGGGATTCATATAGATTCTCAATAGCAAAGGGAATATTGGAATGATCATAAGAGATTATACTAAACATTAAAGAGATAAATATAATTATGAATTTCTTAGAACTGATTGAGAGAAGAAAATTGGCTAAATAAAGGCCAGTTATGATATTTTCAGATAATTTTGGAAAGTATCCCAGGTTTTATGGCTAGAAAATACAGAATGTCCTTAAAGTATTAACTAGAGGGACTAAGTCTAGGCATGTAGATACAGCCCTGATGATAGATGATGACAGAAAGTTTCCTGCCATTTCTACAGATTGCCGTCATTTTTTTAGTTTCTGTTGTTTGCTAGGTGGGTTATTGTTAATCCTCAGAGCAATCTTTATGTTGAGAGGCTCCAGGAGATTAAGTTGCTCATGTAAATTCTCATATATAGGATATTGAGAACCTAAGATTTGACTCCAACCAGTTTTCTCAATGCAAAGAACTAACTCACTGGAAAAGATCCTGATTCTGGGAAAGATTGAAGGCAGGAGGCAAAGGGGATGACAGAGGATGAGATGGTTGTATGGCATCACTGACTTGGTGGACATGAGTTTGAGCAAGCTCCGGGAGTTGGTGATGAACAGGGAAGCCTGGAGTGCTCCAGCCCATGGGGTCGCAAAGATTCAGACACAACTGAGCGACTGAACTGAACTGAACTGAATTTTCTCAAAATCCGAATGTTCCTTTTACCATAATATGTAGTATGTTTTGATCTGTTTAACCAACTTCTGTCATTGCTTACATGTATATACTGAGCATTTGTAAATTTTTTTTGACTGAAGAGTAAATATTCAATCTCATACACCTAATATCCTGATCTCTCCTTGCGGTACACTTTTGTTTATAATCTTAGAGGGAAGCTCACTTCCTTCCATTCGTTGTCCTTGCAGGGATGAAAAAAGAAGTCATATGTGACATAGGAACTTTCTAATCTCTCTGTCCAAACCGGGAGACAATAGCAAAATGGGCAAAAAATAATTTTAAAAGACTATATCTTAAAAAAAAAATTAGGGGACAATTTCTTTAAGCAAAAGTCACATTGAAACTGCTTCATCTAAAATTCCTTAGTACATTGTAAATGGCAGCAAGAAAACAACTGATTCAGAGACTGTTCAGTATTAGGTTGACTAATTCCATTTCTAAGAGTCATAGCTAAAAGTGATGCAAAGGGGACTTTCTGAATGAACAGAATAAATGTATCAATATAATTTTTAAAATAATTCAGGCTGTCTATTTTTTTAAAACTCAATTTGATATGTTAGCTTCTTGCTTCCTGTTTTTCTGTTAGGTTCTTTACCATCCATTTAAATAGCATTATTACTCCTTTGGTAATGGATTGTTTTCAAAAATAAGTTATTTTCAGAAAATAAAAATCTAGACCTTTTAAATATTATTGGCTGTGCTTCCAGTATACATGTAATACTCCAAACAGTGGAGTCAAGGTAATGATTTTGGTTTGAATGAATGAATTTCAATCTGTGTTGCAGGATGCAGGCCAAGAAAAACCTGGAGAGACAGCTTCTTTCATGAAGAAGTAATGAACATATTACTTTTGATATCTGATTGTTATGTACAAAGAGATTTCAACATGACTTCATTTGATAACAGCTTCACAACTTGCAAAGGAAAGAGTTATTGAGAATCTTCTAAAGTCTCCGAGGAAAAAGGTTTAAATGACTTCTCTCAGAATAAATCCTTTTGGGTATGAGTGGACAGCTGGAATTAAATCATTTAGTATTGTATTTATTTATTTATTTTTTTGGGAGTGGGGGCTGATCCGGGATAGTACTGTATTTAAAATGTAACTATTTCTTTTTAATAGCTGAGTAATACTCCATTGTGTGTATGTACCACAGCTTTCTTATCCATTCATCTGCTGATAGACATCTAGGTTGCTTCCATGTCCTGGCTATTATAAACAATGCCGCAATGAACATTGGGGTACACGTGTCTCTTTCAATTCTGGTTTCCTCGGTGTGTATGCCCAGCAGTGGGATCGCTGGATCATAAGGCAGTTCTATTTACAATTTTTTAAGGAATCTCCACACTGTTCTCCATAGTGGCTGTACTAATTTGCATTCCCACCAACAGTGGAAGAGGGTTCCCTTTTCTCCGCACCCTCTCCAGCATTTATTGCTTGTTGACTTTTGGATCGCAGCCATTCTGACTGGTGTGAAATGGTACCTCATTGTGGTTTTGATTTGCATTTCTCTGATAATGAGTGATGTTGAGCATCTTTCATGTGTTTGTTAGCCATTCATATGTCTTCTTTGGAGAAGTGTCTATTTAGTTCTTTGGCCCATTTTTTTGATTGGGTCATTTATTTTTCTGGAGTTGAGCTGCATAAGCTGCTTGTATATTTTTGAGATTAGTTGTTTGTCGTTG
>SJXQ01000798.1:0-37614 GCA_006408695.1 Aepyceros melampus | reverse complement strand
ATTAAAAAGAATACATTTGAATCAGTTCTAATGAGGTGGATGACGCTGGAGCCAATTATACAGAGTGAAGTAAGCCAGAAAGAAAAACACCAATACAGTATACTTACACATATATATGGAATTTAGAATGATGGTAATGATAAACCTGTACGCAAGACAGCAAAAGAGACACAGATGTATAGAATGGCCTTTTGGACTCTGTGGGAGAGGGAGAGGGTGGGATGGGTTGGCAGAGTGGCAGTGTAACATGTGTGATATCATAAGTGAAACGAATCGCCAGTCCAGGTTTGATGCAGGATGCAGGATGCTCGGGACTGATGCACGGGGATAATCCAGAGAGAGGGTGTGGGACGGGAGGGGGGAGGTGAGGGTTGGGATTGGGAGTTCATGTACACTCGTGGCTGATTCATGTCGATGTGTAGCAAAACGAATACAGTATTGTAAAGAAAATAAAAAATAAAAAAATAATAAATAAATTAAACAAACACACACAAAAAATAAATAAAATGTAACTATTTACTTTGTGAAACTGTTCTAAAATCACGGTGTACCTTGTCAAGATTCTTAGTGAAACTATATCTGATCAAGACTACCTTTTTCTATACTTAGCTCCAGAAAGCTGTCTCTGGAAGCTGCAAGTTTATGATAACTCTCATAGGCTTCAAGTACTTAACTCTACACATGGAAATACCACTTGGCCAATAACAAAGTCGGATTGATTATATTATTTGCAGCCAAAGATGGAGAAGCTCTATACAGTCAGCAAAAACAAGATGAGGAGATAACTCTGGCTCAGATCATGAATTTCTTATTGCCAAAATCACAATTAAGTTGAAGAAAGTAGGGGAAACCACTGAGAAATTCAGGGATGACTTAAATCAAATCCATTATGATTATACAGTAGAAGTGACAAACAGATTCAAGGGATTAGATCTGATAGACAGAGTGCCTGAAGAACTATGGACAGAGGTTTGTGACTTTGTACAGGAGATAGTGATCAACATCATTGCCAACAAAAAGAAATGCAAAAAGGTAAAATGGTTGTCTGAAGAGGCTTTACAAAAAGCTGAGGAAAGAAAAGAAATGAAAAAAGGAGAAAAAGAAAGATATACCATCTGAATGCAGAGTTCCAAAGAATAGCAAGGAGAGATAAGAAAGACTTTCTCATTGATCAATGGAAAGAAATAGAAGAAAACAATAGAATGGGAAAGACTACAAATCTCTTTAAGAGTTAGAGATGCCAAGGGAACATTTCATGCAAAGATGGGCTCAATAAAGGACAGAAATGGTATGGATCTAACAGAAGCAGGAGATAGTAAGAAGAGGTGGCAAGAATAAATGGAGCAATTATACAAAAAAGTTCGTGATGACTCAGATAACCATGATGGTATGATCACTCACCTAGAACCAGACATCTTGGAATGCAAAGTCAAGTGGGCCTTAGGAAGCATCACTACGGACAAAGCTAGTGGAGGTGATGGAATACCAGCTGAGCCATTTCAAATTCTAAAAGATGATGCTGTGAAAGTGCTTCACTCAATATGCCAGTGACTTTGGAAAACCCAGCAGTAGCCACAGGACTGGAAAAGGTCAGTTTTCATTCCAATCCCAAAGAAAGACAATGACAAAGAATGTTCAAACTGTCACACAGTTGTACTCATTTCACACACTAGTGAAGTAATGCTCAAAATTTTCCAAGCTAGGCTTCAATAATACATGAACTGAGAACTTCCAGATGTAAAATCTGGATTTATAAAAGGGATAGGAGTCAGAGATCAAATTGCCAACATCTGTTGGATCATAGATAAAGCAAGAGGATTCCAGGAAAAAATCTACTTCTGCTTCATTGGCTATGCTAAAGACTTTTGATTGTGTGGATCACAACAAGCTGTGGAAAATTCTTAAAGAGGGAATACCAGATCACTTACCTGTCTCCTGAGAAACCTGTATGCAGGTCAAGAAAGAACAGTCAGAATCGGGTATGAAACAATAAGACTGGTTCCAAATTGGGAAAGGAGAACTTCAAGGCTATATATTTTCACCCTGCTTATTTAACCTGTATGCAGAGTATATCATGCAAAATGCTGGGCTGTATGAAGCACAAGCTGGAATCAAGATTGCTGGGAGAAATATCATAACCTCATATATGCAAGTGGTTCCACTCTTATGGCAAAAAGGAAGAGGAACTAAAGAGCCTCTTGATGAAGGTGAAAAAGGAGAGTGAAAAAGCTGACTTAAAGCTCAACATTCAAAAAATGAATATCACGGCATCTGGTCCCATCAGTTCATGGCAAATGGATTGTGAAACAATGGAAAAAGTATTAGATGTTATTTTCTTGGGCCCCAAAATCACTGCAGATGGTGACTGCAGCCACAAAATTAAAAGATGTTTCTTCCTTGTAAGAAAAGCTATGACAAACCTACACAGTATTTTGCAAAGCACATATTACTTTTCTGATGAAAGTCCACATAGTCACAGCTATGGTTTTTTCCAGTCGTTGTGTATGGATGTGAGAGTTCAACCATAAAGAAGGCTGAGCACCAAAGAATTGATGCTTTGTGTTAAAAACTAGCTTTATTCAAGTTCCCATAGATTATAAACTAAGTACACTGGAACATATCCAGGGACATGAATGATGGTGCAAAAATTTCATGGTCTAAAGGTATTGATATCATACAGCCTGTTTTGAATAGAGTTTATATTCTACTGTTGTGTGGAAATTGTATAAATCTTAATTATGTTGAAATGGTTCATGGTGCTTTTCAGGTCTACTGTGTCCTTCTACTTTTCTGTATGTTCATTCTATTAATTTTTGAGTGTTAGATATTGAAACTCCAGCTAAGAATTTATCAACTTAAAAAATTTATCTACTTAAAAAGTAATTGTAATATATAGTGGAGCTTATGTAACTTTCTTCTGTATTTTTGAGGTCTCCTATAAATGTGTTATCATACATTCATAATTTTAAAAATAAAAAGACAGGAAATTAACTAACTTTATTATGTAATCAGAGAAGGCAATGGCACCCCACTCCAGCACTCTTGCCTGGAAAATCCCATGGACAGAGGAGCCTGGTGGGCCACAGTCCATGGGGTCGCTAAGAGTCAGACACCACTCAGCGACTTCACTTTCACTTTTCACTTTCATGCATTGGAAAGGAAATGGCAACCCACTCCAGTGTTCTTTTGTGTGTGTGTGTGTGTGTGGATTTTTTAAATTGTTATTATTATTTTTTAAATTATTTTACTTTACAATACTGTATTGGTTTTGACATACATCAACATGAATCCGCCAGGGGTGTACATGAGTTCCCAATCCTGAACCCCCCTCCCACCTCCCTCCCCATACCATCTCTCTGGGTCATCACAGTGCACCAGCCCCAAGCATCCTGTATCCTGCATCGAACCTAGTTCAATGCCATTCTCCCAAATCATCCCACCCTCTCCCTCTCCCACAGAGTCCAAAAGTCTGTTCTATACATCTGTGTTTCTTTTGCTGTCTCACATACAGGGTTATCGTTACCATCTTTCTAAATTTCATATATATATGTGTTAGTATGCTGTATTGATGTTTTTCTTTCTGGCTTACTTCACTCTGTATAATCGGCTCCAGTGTCATCCACCTCATTAGACTGATTCAAATGTATTCTTTTTAATGGCTGAGTAATACTCCATTGTGTATATGTACCACACCTTTCTTATCCATTCATCTACTGATGGATTGAGAATATTGTATTGTTTTTGCCACACATCAACATGAATCCACCACAGGTGTACATGTGTTCTTAATCTCGAACCCCCCTCCCAACTGCCCCTACACACCATCCCTCCGGGTCATCCCAGTGCACCAGCCCCAAGCATTGAACCTAGACTGGCAATTCATTTCTTATATGATATTATACATGCTTCAATGCCATTCTCCCAAATCATCCCATGCTTTCCCTCTCCCACAGAGTCCAAAATACTGTTCTATACATCTGCGTCTCTTTTGCTGTCCAGTGTTCTTGCCTGGAGAATCCCAAGGATGGGGGACCTGTTGGGCTGCTGTCTATGAGGTCGCACAGAGTCGGACAAGACTGAAGTGACTTAGTAGCATTATGTAATAGTCATATGTTCTTTTCCATGTTACTTATTTTTCTGTGTCTCAATTGTCTTACCTGCAAATTGGAGACAACACTCTTCTAATTCATAAGAAAATTCATTCACTAAGTATTCATTGAGTGCATGTTTATTATGAGCTGTTAATACTGAATATGGAAGATAGAGAAGTGAAAAAAGTTAAAAAATTCTGCTTCCATATAGCTCACATTCTACTAAATAACATCAGATACTTATTCAACACTTATGGAGTTTCAGGCACTGTTCTAAATGTAATGTATGTATTTACCTAATGCTGGCAAATACATGATGGGACAGATGCAATTGATATTTCTATTACCCTACTCACAGAATCATTAAGTAGCTTGCTTAGATCATACAGGATTAAAAGAACAAATGTAGAGTGTTTAGAGAAGTATCTGTCATAAGGAAACACTAGATAGATAAGTAAGTAAGCAGATTATTTAGATAGATTAGATATTAGTTCCCAGATACTGTTCATCCATATATTTTTCTTCATCATAAATGTAATAATACTCAAATGCATAAACATGTAAAGTAAAAATAAGAGACTCTTAAATATCTTCTCATACTGTTGAAGAGTTTGGATTTTTTAAAAATTCATTTATTTTATTTTATTGAGGAATAATTTCTTTACAATTTTTGTTGTTTTCTGTCAAATCTCAACATGAATCAGCAACAGGTATACATATATTCCCTCCTTTTTGAACTTCCCTCCCATCTCCCTCCCCATCCCACCCCTCTTGGTTGATTCCGAGCCCCTGTTTGAGTTTTCTGAGCCATACAGCAAATTCTTGTTGGATATCTATTTTGCATATGGTAATGTAAGTTTCCGTGTTGCTCTTCCCATACATCTCACCCCTCTCTTCCCCTCCCCTTATGTCAATAAGCCTATTCTCTATGTCTGCTTCTCCAGTGCTGCCCTGTATAAGTCCTTCAGTACCATTCTTCTAGATTCCGTGTATATATATGTTAGAATACTATATTTATCTTTCTCTTTCTGACTCACTTCACTCTGTATAATAGGTTCTAGGTTCATCCACCTCATTAGAACTGACTCAAAGGTGTTCCTTTTTACAGAGAGTAGTATTCCATTGTGTACATGTACCACACTTTTTTATCCATTCATCTGTCGATGGACATCTAGGTTGCTTCCATGTTCTAGCTACTGTAAATGGTGCTGCAATGAACAATGGGACACATGTGTCCCTTTCAATTTTGATTTCCTCAGGGTATATGCCTAGGAGTGGGATTTCTGGGTCATATGGTGGTTTTATTCCTAGTTTTTAAAGGAATCTCCATACCATCTTCCATAGTGGCTGTATCAATTTACCTTCCCACCAACAGTGCAAGAATGTTCCCTTTTCTCCACACCCTCTCCAGCCTTTATTGTTTGCAGACTTTTTGATGAGGGACATTCTGACTGGTGTGAGGTGATATCTCATTGTAGTTTTGATTGCCATCTGTCTAATAATGAGCAATGCTGAGAATCTTTTCCTGTGTTTGTTATCCATCTGTATGTCTTCTTTGTAAAAATGTCTGTTTAGGTCTTTTCCCCACTTTTTGATTGGGTTGCTTGTTTTTCTAGTACTGAGTTGTATGAGCTGCTTGTATATTTTGGAAATTAATCCTTTGTCATTTGTTTCATTTGCTATTATTTTCTCCCATTCTGAGAGTCTTTTGTCTTTTCACCTTGCTTATAGTTTCCTTTGCTATGCAAAGCTTTTAAGTTTAATCAGGTCCCACTTGTTTGCTTTTGTTTTTATTTCCATTACTCTAGGAGTTGGGTCAGAGAGGATTTTGCTTTGACTTATGTCACCGAGTGTTCTGCCTATGTTTTCCCATAAGAGTTTTATAGTTTCTGGTCTTACATTTAGGTCTTTAATCCATTTTGAGTTTATCTTTGTGTTTGGTGTTAGGAAGTGTTCTAAAGTCACTGTTTTACATGTTGCCATCTAGTTTTCCCAGCATCATTTATTGAAGAGGTTGTCTTTGTCCCATTGCATATTCTTGCCTCCTTTGTCAAAAATAAGGTACCCAAAGGTGCATGGGTTTATTTCTGGGCTTTCTATTTTGTTCCATTGGTCTATATTTCTGGTTTTGGCCAGAACCATACTGTCTTGATGACTGTAGCTTTATAGTATAATCTTAAGTCAGTAAGGTTGCTTTCTCCAGCTCCATTCTTCTTTCTCAAGATTGCTTTGGCTATTAAGAGTTTGGCTTATAATGTACTTGATGGGCTTCTTTTCCTAAGGCATATGTGAAATTAAGTCCCAGAATTTCTGAAATCAAGGAAAATCACTGGTAGGTAAGAAGAAAATTGTAGAAGGCCCAATATAAAAAATTTCTAAGCAATTCCATAATTTGCATTTTTCATTCACCTTCTCATAAGGTCAATAACACAAAATATCTCTTTTTTTCTGTAGTACGGAAAAGAAAGGTCTATTTTTGCCTACTTGGATTGACTGCCGACCAATTGCAAAATTTATATATAAGTAGTTATTTAGTGTCACAACATACTTCAGGGCATACGCTCATTTTTATGCATGAGGAGTCACAATCATAACTTTCCTGGAACCAAAAGAAGAATTATCCTTTGCATCTTCTTACACATTTAAACTTAAATTGCTTGAAAACATAGCTTCAATCTTTTATTTTCTTTCTTTCATTTTATTTCAGCCCAACTGAAATCTCATTTTATAGAAAGTATTTTACTGTTGTAATTACCAAGTAAATACTCTTGGTGATATGATTAACTAATAAAATTTCCTTTAGTCTTTCAAACACTAGTAATATATCTCTATGTTTTAAGAAAACTAAAGCTGATTGAAGAGCCATAAACAAAACTAAAGTGTGATCTTTCAAGGTGAGATAATACTTAGTAGGTACCATATGGACCTATACAGAACTGTGTACAGATGTGAACTGTTATCTTCCAAACGTTTCCTAGTAAAAGAGAGAGAATAATCTTAGGCACCATGGGGTGCATATAGTAAGGAGTGTACAGGGCAATCAGGGTAGGGGGAAAATATAAGAACTTCTGTTAGTAGTTTTTTTTTTTTTTTTTCAGTCTAAAATTGAGGCCATAAAGGGCTTTGCTTACTTATATTAATAAAATTAAGAAAATTCTTATGGTAAAATTTGCATTGAAGATAAGCATAAACAAAGATAAAATGGAGGAAAGGACATGTCTCCTATTTCAGTGTCTTCTTCATCAGTCATAGTAAGAGGTAGAACAATAATTACCTAATCATATCTGTCATGAAGCTCTTTAAAAATGAAATTATGATAAAGAGTATTTGAAGTGTGGATTCATATCACATCAGTGCTGATGAACTTCACTGTCATGGCATCTTGTGCTCCGAGGTGTTAACAGTATATATTATGCAGTCATATATACTATAGCCTGTTAATAGTCACACAAACATGCAGGAGGAAGGCTTCATAATATTTTTTTCCTGAACAATAAAAAATTTTGGGGGAACACATGTCTGTTAGTATCCATGATGACAGTAACCATTTAACCTCTTTATTGAAGGATGAACTCGTCAGAGGAAAGATACCATATACATTTGCAAACATATTTTCTTTGAGCCAGATCTAGTTCACAGAAATGTTTTATGCAGCTTACATGATGTTATTTATTTAGTTAATCAGTTTTTACCTAGTTTCTGACATTTAAAACCATGAGATTTCACATTTTAAAAACACAATTATTTTTTTTTTCTCTCTTGTAATCTCTGCCAATAAAGTGCATGCTTGGCTACCTGGGAGTCATCTTCCCTCTTTAGTAAAAATATATTCTGTCAAATTTCCTACAGTTTCCTATACTCTCTGTGTATTCTCTCCAAACCAATTCAGTCATTCATGTTTCTGTTTGCATTTGAGTCTGTGAAATATGGTATATGTGGTAACTGTAGTGAAAAGAGGTCAAAAAGCTCTTTACATTAAAGAGTACAAAGTGAGGGGTGGAAAGCAGCTATTGAACAGGAACTGTTCCTTCATTCCTCTCTCATCTTACTGGGACACTGTGACTAGTTCTCTCAGTGGAATATGAATAGAAGTAACATGTCCCCAAAAGTTCTTTTTTCAACTGTCGTGGAGACCTTGGTACAGTGGTTAATACCACCAGATAGTAAAAGTGTGACCCTGAAATACCACATGGAAAAACATCTTACCAACTGGCAACATACTTCTACTGTGGTAAGCTAGTAAAGTTTGTGGGGCTATTCATTGCAGCAGCAAGCTGTACAATGACTCAGTTCGGTTCAGTTCAGTTCAGCTGCTCAGTCATGTCCAACTCTTTGCAATCTCATGGACTTCAGCACAGCAGGCTTCCCTGTCCATCAACAAATCCCAGAGCTTACTCAAACACATGTCCATCGAGTAAGTGATGCCATCCAACCACCTCATCCTCTGTTATCCCATTCTCCTCCCGCCTTCAATCTTTCCCAGCATCAGGGTCTTTTCAAATGAGTCAGTTCTTTGCATCAGGTAGCCAAAGTATTGGAGCTTCAGTTTCCGCATCAGTCCTCCCAATGAATATTCATGATTGACTTCCTTTTAGGATTGATTGGTTGGATCTCCTTGCAGTCCAAGGGACTCTTGAGAGTCTTCTCCAGCATCACAGTTCAAAAGCATCAATTCTTTGGTGCTCAGCTTTCTTTATAGTCCAACTTTCACATCCATACATGACTACTGGGAAAACCATAGCTTTGGCTAGACAGACGTTTGTTGGCAAAGTAATGTCTCTGCTTTTTAATATGCTGTCTAGGTTTTTTATAGCTTTTCTTCCAAGGAGCAAATGTCTTTTAATTTCATGGCTGTGGTCACTATCTGCAGTGATTTGTACATTGACTAATACACACTAATATTTATGGAATACTTACATATCTCAACCAAATTAGAAAGCACTGTCACATTTACTAAGTATCATGGAGAAATCAAACTGAAATTAAAGCTGCAGATAACAGTTTGTTCACATTTTTAAAAAAGCTGAATTTGGGGGGAAATTTGCTCTTAAATCAGTTATATTTTTACTATTAAGATAAAACTAAATGATATTAGTACATATAAATAATAAACAGTGGCAGGTTAAATTGTGACCCTACTTCTTTCTCACATTTGAGTAAAAGATGAAAAAAACAGAAACGTAAGGCCAAGTTTTAATTTTGAAAGTAATAAAACACTTCTATAACTGCTGTGTCAAAATCATTTCAACTTCTCCTACAAAAAGTTTATCCTCTTTTTGTTTTAAGCATTCATATTCACTGTACCTTATCAAACATATAGGAGAAAGAATAATGTGGTTTTTTTTTCTGACTAAATAAGTTAACAACATGTATTTTTCAGGGATAGGGCTTAAGAAAAATTCTAAGCAGGTGATTATTATTGAACATACATTATTCTAAAATAACATATGAGGTTAAGCTAAGACAAACAAGCAAAAATCTCCTCATGGGTTGACCTGAAAGGGGAATAGATAGATAAGAATAGAATTCTTCCAACACATTCGCTGTGTCTTGGCTGAGAGAGATAGCCTAGATCTTATGTAGGGGAGATCTGTGTATTGACTATTTTCAATATGGAATGTGATGTATGTTCATTTCTGTGTATGTGTGTGCATATCTCTTGGGACTGAACAGAGGGTTGGATACGAGGTCAGTCTGTGACTCCAGAGGCCAGAATAGAGTTGGTCAATTTTGGAAAACAGACAGACCAAAGAGAAAAGTCAGACAAGAAGGAGAGAGGAACTTAGTGTGGGGCATTAAGGCAGGAATTCTGGATGGGACCTGCTGCCAGTCTTCTCATCGCATCATACATTTGCTTATTGGGAGAGAATCATTTAGACTGTGAGGCAACACTAGACCTGCAGGTGGGAGTTACGGAGTTCTGATCTCCCAAATCAATGCATAAAAGGATGCATAACTAAAGGAACACCACCACAAATCAATTCTATGACTCCTTTAACTTTCCTCATAGTGTCTCTGAGCCACTGATTTTTGTTTCTTGAAGTACCAGTGATTTTCTACCAACAACAAGAACAGAGTAATTGTGTGGTCTAATATACTATAGAGAAACCTAACAAGGAAAATTTCAGAGGAGCTCAGGATTAATAGAAAGCCATAAACTGAGACTAAATTTTTATTTAAGCCAGTAATTTATGACTTGTTCCATTTTGTCTTTCTGAGATAAAATTAGAATTTAAAAATTGCAAAATCCATAGCTCTTAGGGTAGTTGTACAAATCAAAGTGGGTTTCCCTCTGGTTGAGGTGCACTTCAGCTAATCTCTGACATCCTTTGTACTCAGATAAGTCTATATTTCTACATAGAACTCTATTTTGTTATAGAAGATGGATTAAATGATTTCAGTATTTTACTTGTAGCACACGAATTTGATGAATTTAGAAGTAAGGAAATTTTTTTCAGATTTTAGTTTCCAAAACTTCACTACTTTTTTTCCTCTCTTTTTTATTTGCTAATTTGTTCACTAATTGAACAGATATTTGTTAACAGATATATATTATTCTAGGTATTGAAGATTCCAAAGATGAGTAAGATATAATAGCTAAACCCCAAGAACCTATAGGATTAAATCACCTGAGACTTATGAGTTAGGCTGTTTAAAAGAAACAAAACAACAACAACAAAACAGTAGCAATTGATTTTATGAGCATATTACTTGGATTTTAATATGAATAATATTTCTTAAAATTGGGAAGGATTGTTAAAAATATCCCCAAACTAAGGCTTAAAAGTGCTTTCCAACTGATGATTTCTTGTTAGCAAATGATGAGTAATTGATAAAAGTTAGCATCTCAGATTCCATCTTGCATGTCTGTGTGTGCTAAGTCGCTTCAGTTGTGGTATTCCTTAAATCATTAACTCTTCAGTCATATGATTTCAGAACATTTCTAGGAATTATATAACCCTGTTAACCCTGTTATAAGGCCACATTGGAATTTCATGTGATTTATTCCACTTGTCTTCAACAGTACTTGAGGAAAGAGTCTACTGAAATGTTGTTTGCTTGAAAATTTGAATATAATCTTAGAAGGAGTAATAAATGTAATCATGACTACTAATTACTTTTTAACAGTAAGGCCAAAGAAAGAGAGGCTGTATATTCATAAAGGAAACATATTTAATATCCATCACAATAATAAGTCCAGGTACTTTGAAAGAGGATGTATTCATATACATCTTAATAAAGGATGACCATTAGTGATATTTTAAGAATAGACTATATTTGCATTAAAGTTAGGTTTAAGAGAGCATGCAAAAGTGTATCACATAGTAAATTTATATTAAAGGAAACAGTATAACATTAAAAATATTAATCATTTCAAACCAAAATTTTTTACCCTCGAGTTGGATTTTATTTTTATAATATCACAAAATGAAGATAAGCAATACATGTTTGATTTGTTCTAGTAATGCAAATTTTCCTTAGACACTTTGCAGAGTTGTAGTCATGAAGTGAGTACAGAGAAACAAACTTAGACCAGCAGACACTGAAAATAGAATGTAGTGATTAAGGGACAGGCTCTGAAGTTACCGTGCCTGGATTCAGATACTAGCTTTCCTACTTTCTAGCTGTGGAACTTTGGGCAAGAAGCATACGTTTTCTGTACTTCAATTTCTTCATCTGTATTCCATCATACCTCACTGGTTTATCATAAAATAAAGTGAGTTTGTTACTACTCCTACCATTACTACAACTACTACCACTCCCACTTTTGCCACAAGTAGTCCTGTTACTGCTATAGAATAACCAAGAAAGAGTTGAGTTTTGTATAAGTCAGCTAGGGCAGAAATTGTTGAAGGGATGCTGTATTTCTAAAGCAATAGAGTATAGAGCCTCATGTAGTTAATGATTCAGGAATAGTGAAGAGCAGATAAGAGTGATCAGCCATTCCAGAGGCTGTTATTTGGATGCTCTAGTTGATATTCTGCCAGGCTACTCAAAACCCAGTGGTGGTTTAGTTGTGGTTGGGGACTAAGTGTTTAATTATTGTTGTGAAAAAGATCTTCACGACCCAGATAATCATGATGATGTGATGACTAATCTAGAGCCAGACATCTTGGAATGTGAAGTCAAGTGGGCCTTAGAAAGCATCACTACGAACAAAGCTAGTGGAGGTGATGGAATTCCAGTTGAGCTGTTTCAAATCCTGAAAGATGATGCTGTAAAAGTGCTGCACTCAATATGCCAGCAAATCTGGAAAACTCAGAGTGGCCACAGGACTGGAAAAGGTCAGTTTTCATTCCAATTCCAAAGAAAGGCAATGCCAAAGAATGCTCAAACCAGAACACAATTGCACTCATCTCACATGCTAGTAAAGTAATGCTCAAAGTTCTCCAAGCCAGACTTCAGCAATACGTGAACTGTGAACTCCCTGATGTTCAAGCTGGTTTTAGAAAAGTCAGAAGAACCAGAGATAAATTGCCAACATCCGCTGGATCATGGAGAAAGCAAGAGAGTTCCAGAAAAACATCTATTGCTGCTTTACTGACTATGCCAAAGACTTTGTGTGAATCACAACAAACTGTGGAAAATTCTGAAAGAGATGGGAATACCAGACCACCTGCCTGCCTCTTGAGAAATCTGTATGCAGGTCAGGAAGCAACAGTTAGAACTGGACATGGAACAACAGACTGGTTCCAAACAGGAAAAGGAGTACGTCAAGGCTGTATATTGTCACCCTGCTTATTTAACTTATATGCAGAGTATATCATGAGAAATGCTGGACTGGAAGAAACACAAGCTGGAATCAAGATTGCCAGGAGAAATATCAATAACCTCAAATATATGTTAGTATATGATATTTATCTTTTTCCTTCTGACTTACTTCACTCTGTATAATATGCTCTAGATTCATCCGCCTCATTAGAACTGACTCAAATGAATTCATTTTTATGATTGAGTAATATTCCATTGTTTATATGTACCACAACCTCTTTATCCATTTATCTGTCGATGAACATCTAAGTTGCTTCCATGTTCTACTTATTGTAAACAGTGCTACAATGAATAATGGTGTACATATGTCTTTTTAGTTTTGGTTTCCTCAAGGTATATGCCTAGGAGTTAGATTCTTGAATCATATGGTTTTATCTGCAGTTTTTTAAGGAATCTCCATACCATCTTCCATAGTGGCTGTTTCAATTTGCATTCCCATCAACAGTGCAAGAGCATTCCCTTTTCTCCACATCCTCTCCAGCATTTATTGTTTGTGGACTTTTTGATGATGGCCATTCTGACCAGTGCAGTTTTGATTTGCACTTCTCTAGGAGAAATATCAATAACCTCAGATATGCAAATGACACCACCCTTATGGAGAAAGTAAAGAGGAACTAAAAAGCCTCTTGATGAATGTGAAAGAGGAGAGTGAAAATGTCGGCTTAAAGCTCAACATTCAGAAAACGAAGATCATGGCATCTGGTCCCATCACTTCATGGGAAATAGATGGGGAAACAGTAGAAACAGTGTCAGACTTTGTTTTTTTGGGCTCCAAAATCACTGCAGATGGTGACTGCAGCCATGAAATTAAAAGGTGCTTACTCCTTGGAAGAAAAGTTATGACCAACCTAGATAGTATATTCAAAAGCAGAGACATTACTTTGCCGACTAAGGTCCATCTAGTCAAGGCTATGGTTTTTCCTGTGATCATGTATGGATGTGAGAGTTGGACTGTGAAGAAGGCTGAGCGCAGAAGAATTGATGCTTTTGAACTGTGGTGTTGGAGAAGACTCTTGAGAGACCCTTGGACTGCAAGGAGATCCAACCAGTCCATTCTGAAGGAGATCAGCCCTGGGATTTCTTTGGAAGGAATGATGCTAAAACTGAAGCTCCAGTACTTTGGCCACCTTATGGGAAGAGTTGACTCATTGGAAAAGACCCTGATGCTGGGAGGGATTGGAGGCAGGAGGAGAAAGGGACAACCGAGGATGAGATGGCTGGATGGCATCACGGACTCAATGGACGTGAGTCTGAGTGAACTCGGGAGTTGGTGATGGACACGGAGGCCTGGCATGCTGTGATTCATGGGGGTCACAAAGAGTCGGACACGACTGAGCGACTGAACTGAACTGAACAGTAAGATCCTACCCAGATGATGTATAAGTGGATATTTTGTTTTCTGATTTTTGCTTGGTATCTTCACATAAAATGGATTTGTTTTACATATAATTCATACTACCCCTTAAAAATCTGAGTGTATATATTTCAACATATGAAGGAGCAAAGTAATTAAATGTCTTGGCCTTGATCACTAGCAAAATGGTTGCCAAATTAGAAAATTAATTTATACCTTTTAGGGGCCAAAGTTTGTCCATTAAACTACGTCTTCTCACAATAAAACCCACTGTTAATGACAGCTTAACATATCAAATATTCCACTTTTTAACAAGTACTAATTTTCTGTATTGCAGTCTATAATCACCATCACTGGGCAGTGGCCTGGTTCTTTGCTTCAGTAACATGATGTCATTCAATTTTAAGGCAGGTTTTTTTTTTTCTCTAGGCATGTTTTTCACTTGGTCAGAAATGAATGGCAATTCCTTAGTCTGAAAAAACTGAAATGTAAAGGAATCCTTTGGGGAACATGGAAAGGACCGTCCAGATTTTTTTTTTTTCCCAGAGTTAGCTATCAGTGAGATTTTGTGGATATAAATCTTCTACACAGTAGAGGAAAGTCCTATTGTATTCAAATCCAAAGATAGACGTGATAACTCAAATATAATTGTAAATATGATAGAAATACTGTGAGCTTTCTTATTGACTTGTGATGTGACTGTTCTTGGTAGGATTTAAGCATGGCTGGAAAGAGTGAAATTGAATTTATCTTTGCCTAGAAGACTTTTAAAATCTGTACCAATTTGGATGATTTTAAATGCTAATTTTCTTTTTTAAGTAATATAGACACTCCCTTATTGCATTTACCATTGTGATCAAGTATAACTTGCATTTCCTAAATTAACATGAGGATCAAATTGTATGAAATTCTTACTGTTTCCATAGAAGATCTAGTCTTAGAGTTGTCAAGTTATACATAATGGAGTGTTAAATAAAGTGCCACTGATAAAGCAGTCTGTTCTAGGGCTTCGTGTTGCATATTTACATGTGATACTCAGATGGTTGCATTAAATCCTTAAACAAACAGACCTAGGATTTCCAATGGTGACATAGGATTTTTGATGGTACCACAAGAGCACTACTAAATTCTGTTCAGACAGCATTCAATGTGGAATTTATTTGTGATCGTTGAACTCCCAGTTGCTTTATGAAACCCCAGACATCAGCAACATTCCAGAGAAAATAGAACATAAGACTAAGAGAGAAGCTGCCCTGAGATAAGGCATCAGTTGCTTTCAGAGAATTCATTAGAGGAGAGAAACTCAAGAAATAAATCCACTTGTGCCACAGCTTGTGAGTAGACAGCCAGCGAGAGAGAGGACTCTGTGGTGCAGATCTGTTGAATGGGTGTTACTACCACCAGGACCTAAACCTGTGTACTTCTCTCAGGTCTGCATTCTGGTGTGAGGACATGGAAGTCCTGATGATTTGGAAAGCACTGTGACTTGAAAGAGTCAGTCTCACAAGACTGAATGTCCCGGATCACCTGTGATAAGATTCTGCTCTTAAAGTGGATCAGAATGTCTTTAGTTCAGTTCAGTCGCTCAGTTGTGTCCAACTCTTTGCAACCCCATGGACTACAGCATGCCAGGCCTCCCTGCTGCTGCTGCTAAGTCGCTGCAGTTGTGTCCGACTCTGTGCAACCCCAGAGACGGCAGCCCACCAGGCTCCCCCACCCCTGGGATTCTCAAGGCAAGGACACTGGAGTGGGTTGCCATTTCCTTCTCCAATGCATGAAAATGAAAAGTGAAAATGAAGTTGCTCAGTCGTGCCTGACTTCGCGACCCCATGCACTACAGCCTACTGGGCTCCTCCATCCATGGGATTTTCCAGGCAAGAGTACTGGAGTGGGTTGCCATTATCCATCACCAACTCCCAGAATTTACTCAAACTCATGTCCATTGAGTCGGGACGCAAACCAACCATCTCATCCTCTGTCATCCCTTTCTTTTCCCACCTTCAATCTTTCCTAGCTTCAGGGTCTTTTCAAATGTAACCAGGGTCTTTTCAGCTCTTCACATCAGGTGGCCAAAATATTGGAGTTTCATCTTCAACATCACTTCTTCCAATGAACACCCAGGACTGATCTGCTTTAGGATGGACCGGTTGGATTTCCTTGCAGTCCAAGGGACTCTCAAGAGTCTTCTCCAAACCACAGTTCAAAAGCATCAATTCTTTGGTGCTCAGCTTTATTCACAGTTCAACTATCACATCCATACATGACTACTGGAAAAGACATAGTCTTGATTAGATGAAACTTTGTTGGAAAAAAAGGTTTTTTCTTTTTTAATATGCTTTTTAATATGCTATCTAGGTTGGTCATAACTTTTGTTCCAAGGAGTAAGGATCTTTTAATATCATGGCTGTAGTCACAATCAGCAGTGATTTCAGAATCCCCCAAAACTAAAGTCTGCCACTGTTTCCACTGTTTCTCCATCTATTTGCCATGAGGTGATGGGACCAGATGCCATGATCTTAGTTTTCTGAATGTTGAGCTTTTAAGCCAACTTTTTCACTCTCCTCTTTCATTTTCATCAAGAGGCTGTTTAGTTCTTCTTAACTTTCTGCCATAAAGGTGATATCATCTGCATATCTGAGGTTATTGATATTTCTCCTGGCAATCTTGATTACAGCTTATGCTTCATCCAGTCCAGTATTTCTCATGGTGTACTCTGCATATGTTAAATAAGCAGGGTGACAATATAAAGCCTTGATGTACCCCTTTCCCAATTTGTAACCAGTCTGTTGTTCCATGTCCAGTTCTAACTGTTGCTTCCTGACCTGCATACAGATTTCTCAAGAGACAAGTCAGGTGGTCTGGTATTCCCATCTCTTTCAGAATTTTCCACAGTTTCTTGTGATCCACACAGTCAAAGGCTTTGGCATAGTCAATACAACAGAAATAGATGTTATTCTGGAACTCTCTTGCTTTAAGGGTGACAATATACAGCCTTGATGTACTCCTTTCCCTATTTGGAACCAGTCTGTTGTTCCATGTCCAGTTCTAACTGTTGCTTCCTGACCTGCATACAGATTTCTCAAGAGGCAGGTCAGGTGGTCTGATATTCCCATCTCTTTCAGAATTTTCCACAGTTTACTGTGATCCACACAGTCAAAGGCTTTGGCATAGTCAATAAAGCAGAAATAGATGTTTTTCTGAAACTCTCTTGCTTTTTCCACAATCCAGTGGATGTTGGCAATTTGATCTCTGGTTCCTCTGCCTTTTCTAAATCCAGCTTCAACATCTGGAAGTTCACGGCTCACGTATTGCTGAAGCCTAGCTTGGAGGATTTGAGCATGACTTTACCAGTGTGTGAGATGAGGGCATTGACTGTGGTTGATGCTCATTCATCCTCCATCTTCTCAGTTCAAGCCCAGCAGCCACAGCTGTCAGCCCACCGTGGGCCTCTCCTCCATCATGTTTATCTCGGTCGTAACATAACATTTATCTGTGCGCCTCTGTGAGGTTTATTTTCTTGACTAAATATGAGCTGCATGATTGTCGACACTACTGTTTGCTAATCATTGTCTCCAGAGTGCTCAACCCAGGCCATAAAGATGAGTCTACCACACAACACTCTATGTCGGCAGAACAGTGCCCAGTAGAGCGAGAAGATGGCAATCTCAGGAGGTAAGTCTCAGAGTAGAGCTAATAACAGGGATTCATAGGAAAACAACTCATGTGACACGTGATCAGGGAAAATATATGGAAACCTCTCCAAACTCAGAAGATTCACAGTATTGTGGAGCAGAAGAGCAGTGAGCTTCCCACTTCATGTAGGATAGAGGCTCTCATCATTCTATTGAAATATTAAAGGAAAATGTGATTCTAGATTTTATTTCTAGAATATTGGTGAGTTAGAGGGAACCTGGGGGCTGAGACCTCGGTTAACTATATCTATCCAGTAAACTCTGGGCACTTCAGATATTCAAAGAATTGTGCTAAATGCTGTGAAAACATAAACGAGACAAAACTTTTAAAATCATTAAGGTTAAAGGTACTCAAGTAAGTCGCAGCAAATTTCTTCTTGGATTATTACAGTTTATATTAAAGAGATGCATAACAATATAAGCAATGTTAGAAACTCTTTAAAATGGGAAGATTAGATAAATATGCTTGTGCGTCTGTGGTTTCTAGTTACCTCAGTCGACTAGTTTGTACTGGAAAAGAAAAATGCATAAAAAACTATAATACAACATGAGACAATAAAATGCAAGTCAGCATGAGAGATGAGAGATAAATATTCAATGATATAAACAGAAGAATGCAGTAAAATTGTTAAGAAACAGGTTCTACACTCAGATCTCTAGGCAAATTTTCATCTTGCCACTTAGTATTATTAAATCACTCAGTTCCTCAGTGTCTCCATTTTTAACATAAAAAATAGTGCCTTCTTTTTATGTATTATTAAGATTAAAATGGAATAATGCATAAAGCACCTATGACGGAGCAAATACTAAACATGTTTTGGCTATACCATTCTCTGATAATGTCATTATCAGAAAAATTGAGGGGACTAAGTCATGGTTCTTTGATGATACTGAAAGAGAAGAGAATAAAATAAGAGAAAAAGTAATGGAAGGTAAAACAATTAGTTCACTTCAGTTCAGTAACTCAGTTGTGTCTGACTCTTGTGACCCCACGGACTGCAGCATGCCAGCTTCCCTGTGCATCACCAACTCGGAGCTTGCTCAAACTCATGTCCATCGAGTCAGTGATGCCATCCAGCCATCTCATCCTCTGTCATCCCCTTCTACTCCTGCCTTCAATCTTTCCCAGCATCAGGGTCTTTTCCAATGAGTCAGCTCTTTGCATCAGGTGGCCAAAGCATTGGAGCTTCAGCTTCAGCATCAATCCTTTCAAAGAATATTCAGAACTGATTTCCTTTATGATTGACAGGTTTTATCTCCTTGCAGTCCAAGGACTCTCAAGAGACTTACCAACACCACAGTTCAAAAGCATCAATTCTTTGGTGCTCAGCTTTCTTTATGGTCCAACTTGCAAGTCCCTACATGACTACTGGAAAAACCATAACCTTGACTACACAGACCTTTGTTAGCAAAGCAATGTCTCTGCTTTTTAATATGCTGTCTAGGTTGGAAATAGCTTTTCTTCCAAGGAGCAAGCGTCTTTTAATTTCAAGTCTTCAGTCACCATCTGCAGTGATTTTGGACCCCCCCAAAATAAAGTTTCTCACTGTTTCCATTGTTTCCCCATCTATTTGCCATGAAGTGATGGGACCAGGTGCCATGATCTTCATTTTTTGAATGTTGAGTTTTAAGCCAACTTCTTCACTCTCCTCTTTCACTTTCAACAAGAGGCTCTTTAACTCCTCTTCACTTTCTGCCATAAGGGTGGTGTCCTCTGCGTATCTGAGGTTATTGATATTTCTCCTGGCAATCCTGATTCCAGCTTGTGCTACATCTAGCCCGGCATTTCATATAATGTGCTCTGCATATAAATTAAATAAGCAGGGTGACAATATACAGCCTTGAAGTACTTATTTTCCTATTTGGAACCAGTCCCTTGTTCCATGTCCAGTTCTAACTGCTGCTTCTTGACCTGCATGTAGGTTTATAGGAGGCAGGTAAGGTGGTCTGATATTCTCATCTCTGAGAATTTTCCACAGTTTGTTGTGATCCACACAGTCAAATGTTTAGCATGGTCAATGAAGCAGAAGTGATGTGTTTCTGGAATTTTCTTTCTTTTTTCCCATGATCCAGTGGATGGTGGCAATTTGATCTCTGGTTCCTCTGCCTTTTCTAAAACCAGTTTAAACATCTGGAAGTTCATGGTTCATGTACTGCTGAAGCCTGGCTTGGAGAATTTTGAGCATTACTTTACTAGTGTGTGAGATGAGTGCAATTGTGCGGTAGTTTAAGCATTCTTCGGCATTGCCTTTCTTTGGAATTGGAATGAAAACTGACCTTTTCCAGTCCTGTGGCCACTGCTGAGTTTTCCAAATTTGCTGGCACATTGAGTGCAGCACTTTCACAGCATCATCTTTTAGGGTTTGAAACAGTTCAGCTGGAATCCCATCACCTCCACTAGCTTTGTTTATAGTGATGCTTCCTAAGGCCCACTTGACTTCACATTCCAAGATGTCTGGCTCTAGGTGAGTGAACACACCATTGTGATTATCTGAGTCATGAAGATCACTTTGTATAGTTCTGTATATTCCTGCCACCTCTTCTTAATATCTTCTGCTTCTGTTAGATCCATACTGCTTCTGTCCTTTATTGTGCTCATCTTTGCATGAAATGTTTCCTTGGTATTCTAATTTTCCTTAAGATTATACAGTGGAAGTAACAAATAGATCCAAGTAATTAGATCTTGAAGACAGAGTGCCTGAAGAACTATGGATGGAGGTTTGTAACATTGTACAGGCAGCCGTGATCAAAACAATCCCAAGAAAAAGAATGCAAAATGGTGAAGTAGTTGTCTGAGGAAGCCTTAGAAATAGCTGGGAAAAGAAGAGAAGTTAAAGGCAAAGGATAAAAGGAAAGATATATCCATGTGAATGCAGAGTTCCAAAGAGTATCAAGGAAAGATAAGAAAGACTTTCACAGTGACCAATGCAAAGAAATAGAGGAAAATAATAGAATGGGAAAGACTAGATATACCTCTTCAAGAAAATTAGAGATACCAGGGAACATTTAATGCAAAGATGGACACAATAAAGGACAGAAAACAATTAAGATGAGCTTAAAATGAGATGCACACTTCAAATGTTTGGAATTTAATGGGAAGTACTGAAAAACCTATCTGGAAAGATGGTGTCTTAAAATCCTAAGTTTGTCAAAACCAAGTGGAATGAATTGGCAGTCTTAAAATTGGCATTTTCTCTGGTATACTTCATGGCATATGGTCCCATCACTTCATGGCAAATAGATGGGGAAACAATGGAAACAGCAACAGATTTTATTATTTTGGACTCCAAGATCACTGCAGATGGTGACTGCAGCCATGAAATTAAGAGAGACTTGCTCCTTGGAAGTAAAGTTATGACCAACCTAGATATCATATTAAAAAGCAGAGACATTACTTTGTCAACAAAGGTAAATCTAGTCAAAGCTTTGGTTTTTCCAGTAGTCATGTATGGAAGTGAGAGTTGGACTGTAAAGAAAGTTGAACACTGATGAACTGATGCTTTTGAACTGATTCTTGTGTGATGTTAGTGAAGACTCCTGAGAGTCTCTTGGACATCAAGGAGATCCAATAAGTCCATCCTAAAGGAAATCAGTCCTGAATATTCATTGGAAGGACAGATGCTGTAGCGGACACTCCAATACTTTAGCCACCTGATGCAAAAAACTAACTCATTTGAAAAGACACGGATGCTCAGAAAGACTGAGGGCAGGAGGAGAAGGGGGCAACAGAGGATGAGACGGTTGGATGGCATCACTGACTCAATGGACATGAGTTTGGGTAAACTCCGGGAGTTGGTGATGAACAGGGAGGCCTGGCGTGCTGTGGTCCATGCGGTCCCAAAAAGTCGGACATGACTGAGCAACTGAACTGAACTGAACTGGTGTACTTTATTATTATTTTGATTTTCAGCCTGGATAATAATCTTCAAAAAAGGCAGGGATATATGACGTTTCACTGATTCCAAACTTGTCCCAATAATTCTATATTTTTTTCTTTTTGGAAGTTGAAAGTTTCACTATTTGATTACTAGAATATTGTTTAACCTGTTCCTTCCTCAAAGACTTCCTCAGTTCCCTGCAGTTTCTTCTTTCTCTTTCAGCTTTATTGAGATATAACTGACATATAACATTGTATAAATTTAAGTTGTACCACATATTTTAAGACAAATTATATTACAAAATGATTACCACAATAAAGCTCTATTATTTCACATAATTAACTCTTACTGCAGCCATGAAATTAAAAGACACTTACTCCTTGGAAGAAAAGTTATGACCAACCTAGATAGCATATTCAAAAGCAGAGACATTACTTTGCCAACTAAGGTCCATCTAGTCAAGGCTATGGTTTTTCCTGTGGTCATGTATGGATGTGAGAGTTGGACTGTGAAGAAGGCTGAGCGCCGAAGAATTGATGCTTTTGAACTGCGGTGTTGGAGAAGACTCTTGAGAGTCCCTTGGATTGCAAGGAGATCCAACCAGTCCATTCTGAAGGAGATCAACCCTGGGATTTCTTTGGAATGAATGATGCTAAAGCTGAATCTCCAGTACTTTGGCCACCTCATGCGAAGAAGTGACTCATTGAAAAAGACCCTGATGCTGGGAGGGATTGGGGCAGGAGGAGAAAGGGACAACCGAGGATGAGATGGCTGGATGGCATCACGGACTCGATGGACCTGAGTCTGAGTGAACTCCGGGAGTTGGTGATGGACAGGGAGGCCTGGCGTACTGTGATTCATGGGGTCACAAAGAGTCGGACATGACTGAGCGACTGAACTGAACTGAATGAGAACATTTAAGACCTACTATCTTGGCAAGGTTCAAGTATTTAATACAATATTGTTAACTATAGTCACCAATCTACCTTAAAGCCTCAGAATGGGGCATGTTAAAATTGGACATTTGTACCTTTGACTAACACGTCCCATCTCTCTCTTCCCCAGCCCTTAACAAGCTCCTCTATTTCTGTGAGGTCTGCTCTTTAAGAGTACACATATAAATGGGATGACACAGTGTTTGTCTTCCTCTGTCTGACTTATTTCACTAAGCGTAATATTCTTTAGGTCTATAAACCCTGCTGCAAATGTAGTATTTTATTATTTTATTTTATTATTATTTTATTTATTTTTATGGCTGAGTGCTAGTCCATTAACCATTATTTTGCTGAAGTTCAGTTAGGTTGTTTCCATGTCTTGGCTATCGTAAGCGATACTACAATGACCACAGGAGTGCAGATATCTTTTCAAGATGTTTATTTTGTTTCCTTTGGATATATACACAGAATCTGAACTGCTATTTACATGTTAGCTCTATTTTTAATTTTTGCAGAACCCCCATACTGCTTTCCATAGTGGCTTCACCAATTTCCATTTCTACCAACAGAGCACAAAGGTTCCCCTTTTCCCACATTATTGCCAACACTTCTCTCTTTTGCTTTTTGCTAATAACCATTCTAACAGGCATGAGGTGATAGCTTATTGTGGTTATTATATGCATTTCCTTGATGATTAGCAATACTGAGCACTTTTTCGTACTTGTCAGCTGTTGCATATCTTTGAAATAGTGTCTATTCCAGTCCTTCGCCATTTTATAATTTGATTATTTGAATCTTTGCTCTTGACATGTAAGAATTCCTTATATATTTTGCACATTAGCTCCTCATCACAGAGATTGTTTGGGAATATTTAATCCCATTCCAAAGGCTGCCTTTTCATGTTTGTTTCTTTGGCTGTGTGGAAGCTTTCTAGTTTAATGTACTCCTGTTTATTGATTTTAGTGTCAACTTCATAAAATCATTGCTAAGACCAATGTCAAGATGCTTTTCCCTTATGCTTTCCTCTAGGAATTTTATAGTTTCAGTTCTTACACCTAAGACTTAAGTCCATTTCAGGTTAACTTTTGTGAGTGGTATGAGATAGGGGACAGACTGCATTCCTTTACAAGTGAATATTCCGTTTTCCTAGCACCGATTATTGAAGACACTGACTTTTCCCCAGTGAGTACTCCTGGCTCCCTTGTCCAGTATTAGCTACCCATACACAGATGAACTTGTCTCTGGGTTCTCCACTCTGCCCCACGGGTCACTGTCTGTTTTGTGCCAGCACCGTGCTGTTTTGGTTCTTTGATTACTGTGTGTTAGTCACTCAGTCGCGTCTCATGCTTTCCAACCCAACTGACTGTTGCTCACAAGGCTCTTCTATCCACGGAATTCTCCAAGTGAGAATACTTGAGTGGGTTGTCATTTCCTTCTTTAGGGGAACTTCCAACCCAGGGATTGAACCCAGGTCTCCTACATTTTAGGCAGATTCTTTACTGTGTGAGCCACCAGGGAAGCTTGATTACTACAACTTTATTATACATTCGGATATTGGGAAGTGTGATGCCTGCAGTTTCATTCTTTCTTGGGACTGCTTGAACTAATTGAGGTCTTTTGGGGTTTTATACAAATTTTAGAATTGTTTTTTCTATTTCTGTGAAAAATGTCATTGAAATTTTGATAGGGATGACACTGAATGTATAGATCACTTCAGCTTGTAGAACATTTTAACAATATTAAAATCTTCTGATTTATGAGCATAGAATATCTTTCAGTTTATTTGTATATTCAATTTCTTTCATTACTAAATTCAAGAGATGACAGCACAGAAGTGTCGTCTCCTTAGTTAAATTTATTCCTAAGTATTTTATTCTTCTTGACAGTATTATTAAAAGATTGCTCTCTTTATTTCTTTTAAGTTAGATCATTGTCAGTGTCTAGAAAAGCAGCTGATTTTTGTATGTTGTTTTTTTTTTTAAATCCTGCAACTGTACTGAATTCATTCAGCAGTTTTAACTTGGTGGGCTCTTTTGAATTCTCTATGTGTAAAATCAGATCATTTGCAAAACTATTAAATTCTTTCTACTACCTGCTAAACTAGGAATTTCAGTACTATGTTAAGCATAAACAGTGAGAGGGGGCAACTTTCTCTTCCTTATAATATCAAAGAGAAAACTTTCAGCTTTTCACCACTGAGTAAAATGTTTAGTTCAGTTCAGTCGCTCAGTCGTGTCCAACTCTTTGTGACCCCATGAATCGCGGCACACCAGGCCTCCCTGTCCATCACCAACTCCCGGAGTTCACTCAGACTCATGTACATCGAGTAGTGATGCCATTCAGCCATCTCATCCTCTGTTGTTCCCTTCTCCTCCTGCCCCCAATCTCTCCCAGCATCAGAGTCTTTTCCAATGAGTCAACTCTTTACATGAGGTGGCCAAAGTACTGGAGTTTCAGCTTCAACATCAGTCCCTCCAATAAAAACCCAGGACAGATCTCCTTTAGGGTGGACTGGTTGGATCTCCTCGCAATCTAAGGGACTCTCAAGAGTCTTCTCCAATACCACAGTTCAAAAGCATCAATTCTTCGGTCTCAGCTTTCTTCACAGTCCAACTCTCACATCCATACATGACCACAGGAAAAACCATAGCCTTGACGAGACAGACCTTGTTGGCAAAGTAATGTCTCTGCTTTTCAATATGCTATCTAGGTTGGTCATAACTTTTCTTCCAAGGAGTAAGCGTCTTTTAATTTCATGGCTGCAATCACCATCTGCAGTGATTTTGGAGCCCCCCAAAATAAAGTCTGACACTGTTTCCTCATCTATATCCCATGAAGTGATGGGACCACATGCCATGATCTTAATTTTCTGAATGTTGAGCTTTAAGCCAACTTTTTCACTCTCCTCTTTCACTTTCATCAAGAGGCTTTTTAGTTCCTCTTCACTCTCTGCCATAAGGGTGGTGTCACTTGCATATCTGAGGTTATTGATATTTCTCCCGGCAATCTTGATTCCAGCTTGTGCTTCTTCCAGCCCAGTGTTTCTCATGATGTACTTTGCATATAAGTTAAATAAGCAAGGTGACAATATACAGCCTTGACATACTCCTTTTCCTATTTGGAACCAGTCTGTTGTTCCATGCCCAGTTCTAAGTGTTGCTTCCTAACCTGCATACAGGTTTCTCAAGAAGCTGGTCAGGTGGTCTGGTATTCCCATTTCTTTCAGAATTTTCCACAGAAGAACTATACAAAAAAGATCTTCATGACCAAGATAATCACGATGGTGTGATCACTCACCTAGAGCCAGACATCCTGGAATGTGAAGTCAAGTGGGCCTTAGAAAGCATCACACGAACAAAGCTAGTGGAGGTGATGGAATTCCAGTTGAGCTATTTCAAATCCTGAAAGATGAGGCTGTGAAAGTGCTGCACTCAATATACCAGCAAATTTGGAAAACTCAGCAGTGGCCACAGGACTGGAAAAGGTCAGTTTTCATTCCAATCCCAAAGAAAAGCAATGCCAAGGAATGCTCAAACTACCGCACAATTGCACTCATCTCACACTGTAGTAAAGTAATGCTCAAAATTCTCCAAGCCAGGCTTCAGTAATATGTGAACCGTGAACTCCCTGATGTTTAAGCTGGTTTTAGAAAAGGCAGAGGAACCAGAGATCAAATTGCCAACATCCGTTGGATCATCGAAAAAGCAAGGGAGTTCCAGAAAAATATCTATTTCTGTTTTATTGACTATGCCAAAGCCTTAACTGTGTGGATCACAATAAACTGGAAAATTCTGAAAGAGATGAGTAAAATGTTAGCTGTGGGCATATTATTTATGTCCTTTGTTATGTTGGACCATGTCCCTTCCATACCTAATTTGTTGAGAATATCTAATCATGAAGATGTAATATAATGACATCTACTGAAATAATCATGGTTTTAATCTTTCATTCTATTAATGTGGTGTATCACATTTATTGATTTATGTATTTTGAACCACAATTGCATTCAAGGGGTAAATCCCATGTGATCATGGTGTATGATCCTTCTAAAGTATCCATTTTTTGAAAATTTTTATTTTTAAATTAAAAGATTTATTGAAATATTTGATGCACATTATTATATGATAGGTTATAATAGATTTGTAATTTTAAAGGTTATACTCCACTTATATACTGATATTTCCTTTATTAGGTAACATATCCTTGCTGCTTACTTTATACAAAATTATTTTATACAAAATTATTTTATCCCTCTTTGTCCCCTGTTCCTATCCTGCCCCTCCCCTTTCCCTCTTCCTATTGGTAACGACTAGTTCATTCTCTACATCTGTAACTCTCTTTCTGTTTTGTCATATACACTAGTTTATTGTATTTTTTAGATTCCATATATAAGTGACATCATAAAGTATTTGCCTTCCTCTGTCTGACTTGTTTCCCTTAGGATAAGATCCTCCAAGTTAATCCATGTTGCAAATGGAAAAGTTCCACTCTTTTTATGGCTGAGTAGTATTCCATTGTACGTCTATACCACACTTTCTTTATCCATTCCCCTGTTGATGGACATTTAGGTTGCTTCCATATCTTGGCAATTGTAAATAACACTGCAGTGAACATTGGAGTGCATGTTTTTTTTATAAAATTAGTGCTTTTTCTTGTTTGGATATGTACCTTGGAGTGGAACTGCTAGGGTGTATGGTAGTTCCATTTTCAGTTTTTTGAGAAATTTCCATACTGTTTTCCATAGTGGCTGCACCAGTTTACATTCTCAACAAAGGTGATGACAGTATATGAGGGGGCCCTTTTCTCCACATGCCTGCTAACAATTGTTATATGTGTTCATTCTGGCAAGGGTGAGGTGATATCTCACTGTGATTTCAGTTTGCATTTTCCATATGATTAGCGATGCTGAGCATCTTTTCGTGTGCCTGTTGGCCATCTGTGTGTCCTTTCTGTAAAAAACATCTGTTCAGATCTTCTGCCCTTTTTAGAAACAGTGCTGTTTATTGTTTTTGATGTTGAGTTATATGAGCTGTTTATAGATTCTGGATGTTAACCCGTTATTGGTCATACCGTTTACAGATATTTTTCCCCATTTAGCAGAGGTTTTTTGTTTTGTTTTGTTTTGTTGATGGTTGCCTCTTTTTATGCAACAGTTATTAAATAGGTCACAGTTGTTTATTTCTTTTGCTATAGCAGAAAGAGCCTCCCAAAATGTCAAAACAGGTTAGCCTATATATTGCTCTAGGAGTTTTTGGTCTTACATTTAGAACTTCAATTTTTACACTTAGGTGTTTAATCCATTTTGAGTTTATTTTTGTATGTAGTGTTAGAGAATGCCCTACTTTCATTCTTTTATGTGTAGCTGTCCATCTATCCCAGCACTCCTTTTTAAAGTACTTTACTGTATATCCGTAACTCCTTACCATAGATTAGTCTACTGTAAGTGTGTGAACACTTCTGGACTCTCTTCTGTCCATTCACCTGTGTGTCTGTTTTTGGGCCTGTACCATATAGATTTGCTTATGAGGCAAAGCTTCTTCTTTTCTCAAGATTGTTTTACCTTTTGGGGTCTTTCATGTTTCTGTATGCATTTTTTAATTATTTGTTCTACTTATGTGAAAAATGCCATTAGTATTTTGATAGGGATTGCCCTGAATCTGTGGACTGCTTTGGGTAATTTGGCCATTGTAACAGAATTCTTACAGTCCAAGAACATGGTTTATCTTTCCATCTCTTTATGGTGTCTTCAATTTCTATCATCATTGCCTTAAACAGTTTTCTGGCTATAGGTCTTTTACCTCATTAGGTATGTTTCTGTCTTGGTATTTTATTAATCTGATGTGATGGTAAATGGGATGGTTTTCTTAATTTTGCTGATAGTTGCTAGTGTATAGCAATGCATCATATTTCTGTATATTAATTTTATATTCTGCAACGTTTAAAAATTCATTGATGAGCTGTGGTGACTTTAGAATTTTCTATGTATCTGCAAACACTGTTGGTTTTGCTTTCCAATGTGGATTCCTTTTATATCTTTTTTCTCTCTGATTACTGTGGCTAGGGCTTATCTTTTGTGTATCTACTGTAGGTTTTTGTTTTGTGGTTACCATGGGACTTGTATAAAGCATATCATTGTTATAATAATCTACCATAATAATCTATAATATCTATTATTATTATAATAACCTTACCTCAATTGCATACAATAATTGGCTCTTAAATAGAACTGTCCATTAATACTCCAGAAGCATTTTCCCCAATTCCATTTTAATCCATTCTTAGGAAACATAAATCATTTTTTTAGGAAACATGGATCATTCTGGAAACTGAATGTATCATGTCCTCAGAGACACATTTAAACATAATTTTCATACTCAGAACCCAACTTTGTCATATTAAATCTGTCATACACTTTAAGCAGAAGGTTTAAAAGTAATTTTCTGGGTACATGAATGAAAAATTTTTAACTCAATGTTAATTTTTCATTTTGGAAGAGTGATTGTTTCAAGTAGCATATTGCATCTGAGTGTGCTTGGACATTATTTTTATTTTCTTTCACTATAATTAGCTTGCCCAAATAACAGCCTCAAGATTACAGCTTCCTATAAAGGACAGGATTTAAAGCACAGATATTTACAACAAAGTTTTCCAAAATTAAAAGAAAAACAAAACAACTAACATCAAATAAATCTCCTTGGCTACTTTTAAAAAGTAGGATAGTAAAGAAAGAGTTTGTTTTTAACTTGACTATAACTATTACTTGGGCCCACATTAGAAATATTTGGAACCTACTGAATTGCTATTGCTTTGTAGTTCCTGAATTGTAAAATACCCTATGGATATTGTGTGCTCAGTGAGAGTTAAAAAATTGTTCTGCTCTCACACATCCAACACCATCATCCTGGGTAGTGATCCTGTTTCTTCCAGACATGAAGAACTGCCAGTCAAGGAAGGCTCCAGGGTCCTAGGCTTCTGCCATTCCCAATGATGTCGTCTGTCTCAGACATCAGATCCTACCATTTCAGTCTCTTTCCCTTGTCAGCCAGACTATTGATCTAGTGGGTCCCATACACACTGCATGCTGGGAAGTTTTAGTGTCACTTTCACACTGAATAGAGCTTACGGCGCAACTGAGGAGCTCAAAGTCATGCATTTATACTTTCTTTTCAGTCCATTGAGTTAAAATGGACATGTACACTGAAACAATTCTTCCTGCATTTCCAGACACAATATTTTGCAGGATATTGAGCCATGGATGGCCCTCTGCTACCCCTGCATTGTGGAATCATCTTCTATTTCAACTTGTCTACAATCTCTTAAATCAGTTTAGTCACTAGAGTCTGCAGTCTTGTCATTAATCTAGTTTTAAACACAAGCATGGGCAGCTACAACAGTGCACAGTGCGGCTGAGAGAAGCTACCCCACGCCCGAGGTCAGGGCGGCGGCCGAGAGGAGCTACCCCACGTCCGAGGTCAGGGGCGGCGGCCGAGAGGAGCTACCCCACGTCCGAGGTCAGGGGCGGCGGCCGAGAGGAGCTACCCCACGCCTGAGGAATGGTGGCTGCATGGGCACAGGATGGCCTAGAGGAGCTACCCCACGTCCGAGGTCAGGGGTGGCGGCCGAGAGGAGCGACCTCATGCCCAAGGAGCGGTGGCTGCATGGGCGCAGGGGGGCCTAGAGGAGCTACTCCACGTTCAAGGTCAGGAGGGGAGGCCGTGAGGAGATGATAACCCATGTCCAAGGTAAGGAGCAGTGGCTACGTTTGCTGGAGCAGCCGTGAAGAGATACACCACGTCCAAGGTAAGAGGAACCTAAGATGGTAGGTGTTGCAAGAGGGCATCAGAGGGCAGACATACCGAAACCATAATTACAGAACACTAGCCAATCTGATCACATGGACCACAGCATTGTCTAACTCAGTGAAACTAGGCCATGCCCTGTGGGGCCACCCAAGACGGGTGGGTCATGGTGGAGAAGTCTGTCACAATGTGGTCCACTGGAGAAGGCAATGGCAAATCACTTCAGTATTCTTGCCTTCAGAACCCCATGAACAGCATGAAAAGGCAAAATGATAGGATACTGAAAGAGAAACTCCCCAGGTCAGTAGGTGCCCAATATGCTACTGGAGATCAGTGGAACAATAACTGCGGAAAGAATGAAGGGATGGAGCCAAAGCAAAAACAATACCTAGCTGTGGATGTGACTGGTGATAGAAGCAAGGTCTGATGCTGTAAAGAGAAATATTGCATAGGAATCTGGAATGTCAGGTCCATGAATCAAGGCAAATTGGAAGTGGTCAAACAGGAGATGGCAACAGTGAACATTGACATTCTGGGAATCAGTGAACTAAAATGCATGGGAATGGGTGAATTTAACTCAGATGACCATTGTATCTACTACTGCGGGCAAGAATCCTTAGAAGAAATGGAGTAGCCATCATGGTCAACAAAAAAGTTTGAATGCAATACTTGGATGCAATCTAAAAAACAACAGAATGATCTCTGTTCATCTCCAAGGCAAACCACTCAATATCACAGAAATCCAAGTCTATGCCCCAACCTGTAATGCTGAAGAAGCTGAAGTTGAACAGTTCTAGGAAGACCTACAAGACCTTTTAGAACTAACACCCAAAAAAGATGTCCTTTTCATTATAGGGGGCTGGAATGCAAAAGTCAAGAAACACCTGGAGTAACAGGCAGATTTGGCCTTGGAATATGGAATGAAGCAGGACAAAGGCTAATAGAATTTTGCCAAGAGAACGCATTGGTCATAGTAAACACCCTCTTCCAACAACATAAGAGAAGATTTTACACATGGACATCACCAGATGGCCAACACCGAAATCAGACTGATTATATTCTTTGCAGCCAAAGATGGAGAAGCTCTATACAGTCAGCAAAAACAAGACCAGGAGCTGACTGTGGCTCAGATTATGAACTCCTGATTGTCAAATTCAGACTGAAATTGAAGTAAGTAGGGAAAACCACTAGACCATTCAGGTATGACCGAAATCAAATCCCTTATGATTATACAGTGGAAGTGAGAAATAGATTTAAGGGCCTAGATCTGATAGATAGAGTGCCTGATGAACTATGGAATGAGGTTCATGACACTGTACAGGAGACAGGGATCAAGACCACCCCCATGGAAAAGAAATGCAAAAAAGCAAAATGGCTGTCTGAGGAGGCCTTACAAATAGCTGTGAAAAGAAGTGAAAAGCAAAGGAGAAAAGGAAAGATATAAGCATCTGAATGCAGAGTTCCAAAGAATAACAAGGAGAGATAAAGCCTTCTTCAGCAATATTTGCAAAGAAATAGAGGAAAAGAACAGAATGGGAAAGACTAGAGATCTCTTCGAGAAAATTAGAGATACCAAAGGAACATTTCATGCAAAGATGGGCTCCATAAAGGACAGAAATGGAATGGACCTAACAGAAGCAGAAGATATTAAGAAGAAGTGGCAAGAATACACAGAAGAACTGTACAAAAAAGATCTTCACAACCAAGATAATCATGATGGTATGATCACTCATCTAGAGCCAGACATCCTGGAATGTGAAGTCAAGTGGGCCTTAGAAAGCATCACTATGAACAAAGCTAGTGGAGGTGATGGAATTTCAGTTGAGCTGTTTCAAATCCTGAAAGATGATGTTGTGGAGGTACTGCACTCAATATGCCAGCAAATTTGGCAAACTCAGTAGTGGCCACAGCACTGGAAAAGGTCAGTTTTCATTCCAATTCCAAAGAAAGGCAATGCCAAAGAATGCTCAAACTACCACACAGTTGCACTCATCTCACATGCTAGTAAAGTAATGCTCAAAATTCTCCAAGCCAGGCTTCAGCAATACATGAACCGTGAACTTCCAGATGTTCAAGTTGGTTTTAGAAAAGGCAGAGGAACCAGAGATCAAATTGCCAAGATCCACTGGATCATGGAAAAAGCAAGAGAGTTCCAGAAAAACATCTATTTCTGCTTTATTGACTATGCCAAAGCATTTGACTGTGTGGATCACAATAAACTGCGGAAAATTCTGAAACAGTTGGGCATAACAGACCACCTGACTTGCCTCCTGAGAAACTTACATGCAAGTAAGGAAGCAACAGTTAGTACTGGACATGGAGCAACAGACTGGTTCCAAATAGGAAAAGGAGTACATCAAGGCTGTATATTGTCACCCTGCTTATTTAACTATATGGAGAGTACATGATGAGAAATGCTGGACTGGAAGAAACACAAGCTGGAATCAAGATTGCTGGGAGAAATATCAATAACCTCAGATACGCAGATGACACCACCCTTATGGCAGAAAGTGAGGAGGAACTAAAAAGCCTCTTGGTGAAATTGAAAGAGGAGAGTAAAAACGTTGGCTTAAAGCTCAACATTCAGAAAATGAAGATCATGGCATCTGGTCCCATCACTTCATGGGAAATAGATGGGGAAACAGTGGAAACAGATTTAGACTTTTCAGATTTTATTTTGGGGGGCTCCAAAATCACCACAGATGGTGACTGCAGCAATGAAATTAAAAGACACTTACTCCTTGGAAGGAAAGTTACGGCCACCCTAGATAGCATATTCAAAAGCAGAGACATTACTTTGCCAGAAAGGTCTGTCTAGTCAAGGCTATAGTTTTTCCAGTGGTCATGTATGGAAAGAATGGAAATGGAAATTCGTGCCCTTGGACTGCAAGGAGATCCAACCAGTCCATCCTAAAGGAGATCAGTCCTGGGTGTTCACTGGAAGGAATGATGCTGAAGCTGAAGCTCCAGTACTTTGGCCACCTCATGGGAAGAGTTGACTCACTGGAAAAGACTGATGCTGGGAGGGATTGGGGGCAGGAGGAGAATGGGGCGATAGAGGATGAGATGGCTGTATGGCATCACTGATTCGATGGCCGTGAGTCTGAGTCAACTCTGGGAGTTGGTGAAGGACAGGGAGGCCTGGCATGCTGCAATTCATGGGGTTGCAGAGTTGAACACGACTGAGCGACTGAACTGAACTGAAACATTTAATCTGTGTAGTTCTCACAACAGGATTGTGATGTGATTGAAAGTTTCCAAAAGACATAGCAAAACAAGAGTAAAATTCTTTAAGGACAGCTTATGGAAACTTATGGAGATGATTTCACAAAGCAGAGGAAAACACAGCATGCCCCAAGGCAGAGGGGGATTCCAGAAAACTTTTAAAACCAATCTGGAAGGATGAGTATGAGTTAGTGTAGTGTGATTTAGAATAAAGTTTTCTAAAACTCAACTGAGTCTCAAAGAGCCCTTTTGGGGACATAGGTTGGATGAGAATAAGTGATGACTTCAGTTTTGCACATGTTACATTTAAGTGTCTTACATCAGCTGGAACCTGCTAGGCTCCCATCACAATCATCCTGGGAATACTTCTGACACTGTTCTCTGTTAGGGCCAGTGTTTTCTGAATTCACTGTTGTCTGTTTCTTACCCTTGATTTATCCCTTCATTTGGGAGGAGACTCTTAAGAAGATGATGAATAGAAGGTAAATAATATGAAAATACATTTATTCTACCCTTATATTTAATAATGTAACTCCATGGACTGTAGCCTGCCAGGCTCCTCTGTCCAGGAAATTCTTGCCAGAATACTGGAGTGGGTAGCCTTTCCCTTCTCCAGGGGATCTTCCCAACCCAGGGATTGCAGGCAGATTCTTTAACGTCTGAGCCACCAGGGAAGCCCATAGATTTAATAAGTTGAGGCAGGGATAAGTTCATGTCATTCGTTATTTGAACTCTACTCAAACTAAATAACAGCATACAGTTAGCTAAAGTTTTATATGAAATCTTATCTATTTCCAAATATTATAAACCAAATATATTTAAATACCAACAAATACTTATTCTAGAGTAGGGATTATTGTCCCTCAGTGCACTGGGGGAACTGCTCCACTGCCTTCTAGGTTCTGAGGCTGGCTTTCATGGCATCTGATGCCACCCAGATTCCCAGGCATTTGTGTAGCCTGTTTATTCTTTCTGAAACCGTATGATTTATTTATTGCTAATTTTCTCAATAGACAAATGCTGAAATAACAATTAACAAAACAAATGTTTACTTCTTGCTTCTGTAAACTCTGATATAATTCATTAGGAGTTCTCCATTTGGTGACCTGGGAACTCAGGGTCCTTCCATCGTGTAATGCCACCATTTCAATATGTGGCTTTCAAGTTCACTTTGACAGAGAAAGACTTGAGAGGAAAGATGCTAGTTTTTAATTGCTTTGGTAATTAAATTAAATTGTGTCACTTCTGCTCATGGTACTTGCCAAAAAACAAGTGATTCAGACCCAGGGTTTCTAAATTTTGACCATATTGACATTTGGACTAGATACATTATTTTGCTGGCTGAGGTGGGAGGAGGCAATGGGGGATGGTTGTCTTATACATTGTAGGATATTTGCAATATGTCTGGCTTTGTCCACTAGATAGCAGTGACACTCTTGACTTGTGACAAATGTCTGTTTAACACTGCCAGGGTCTCCTGGGAGGCAAAATCACTCCTGGTTAAGAATCACTACTCATCTAACTGCAAGAAAGTCTTCTGGGAAAAATAAAGAAACACATGAAATGTTTTATGATTGCTAATGGTTCTTTCTATCACAGGAAGTTTTAAGCTTCCTTTTTCCTTAGTTTTTCAATTTTCACAACGAGTGTGATAGATTTTCAAGAAGGTCTCCTATAGTTCCCACCTCCTAGTACTCATGCCCCATGTGTATCTCTCTTGAGTATGCAGCTAATGCAATGACTTGTTTCTAACCAACAGAATATGAGAAAGGTAATGGGATATCACTCCTATGATTAGATGTGATTTTTGTCTGACTGGAAAATTCTCTTGCCTTCTTGGCATTTATGCTTTGGCAAATCATGTTGCCATACTGGAGAGGTCTAGAAGACAAGAGCTAATGATGGTCTGTGTCCAGAAGGCTGCAAGTTGTTGAGATGCTAGTCTAGTAACCACAAGGAATTAAATCCTGCCTAATTTGTGAGTAATCTTAGAAGTTGAGTCTTCCCTGCTTTGCCTGCAGATGAGACCCTAGTTTTCACCAACACTTTGCAGCCTTGTGAGAGATTCTGATACAGTAGGCCCAACTAAGTTATTAATATGTCTGGATTCCTAACCCAATGAAACTGTGAGATAATGTATTTTTTTTTTCATAGTCATTTATTACAGAGTCATTTATTACATCATGGAGAGAGCAGTGATAACTAATGGGCTTCCCAGGTGGCGCTAGTGGTAAGGAATCTGCCTGCCAATGCAGCGGGATATAAGAGAGACCTGTATGATCCCTGGGTCAGGAAGATCCCTTGGAGGAGGAAATGGCAACCCACTCAGGTATTCTTGCCTGGGAAATCCCATGAACAGAATCCTGGAAGGCTACAGTCCATGGGGTCGCAGAGTCGGATACAACTGAGCACCAATGCAACTAATATGTGCTTCCCAAGCGGCACTAGTGGTAAAGAACCCACCTGCCAATGCAGGAGACATAAGAGGAGCAGGTTCTATCCCTGGGTTGGGAAGATCCCCTGGGAGGACGTGGCAACCCACTCCAGTATTCCTGCCTGGAGAATCCCATGGACAGAGGAGCCTGGTGGGCTATAGTGCATAGGGTTGCAAAGAGTCGGACACGACTGAAGAGACTTAACATGCAAACAATGATAACTAATACAAAATGCCTTATGGTAAGTCTTTTCAAATTTATTTTTTAGCAATATTTGGGCCACTTAAATGTATAAATGTGGGTTTTTCAAAATTCATTGATAAATAACTCTCCTTTGTCGTCTTTATATCTCCTCCATGCTCAAGACTCCCTTTATTCAAATGTCAGACCTCTAGAATTGTCTTTAATTTTATCTTTTTGTTCCCATTTTTCCTCTTTGTCTTTATTATACTTTCTAGAGATCCCATAAACTTTATCTTCCAAACCTTCTGTTGAATTTTTAGCTTCCATTATTACATTTTTAATTTCTGAGAATAGTTTCTTTCTCACACTGCTCTTTTTCTATAGCCTCCCTTTTTCATGGATGAAAACATTTTCATTTATTTCTCAGAAGATAATTATTATAGGTTAAAAAAATTCCTTCTATCATTTTGCACTGTTTCAGTATTCTTTGAGTTTTATTTCTTCACATTTTATTTTTACATTATTTCTTTACATTTTATTTATTTCAGTCCCTATTATACTGGAGTTTGTTTTTCAAATATTTGGTTTATCCTATATATCTATCATATTTTAACAGCTTTATTGAGGTACAAATAGCAAATAATAAGGTGTGTGTGCTGTGTGTGTGCTCAGTCACTTCCGCTGTGTCTGACTGTTTGCAACCCCATGGACTCAAGCCCGCCAGGCGCCTCTGTCCACGGTGATTCTCCAGGGAAGAATACTGGGGTGGGTTGCCATTTCCTTTTCTAAAATAATTCGATACACTATGATATATATATTATCTCATGCAACCATCACTATTTTTGAGAACATTTACCATCATTCCCCAATTATTCCTCATGCCCCTTCTCAATTATTCATGACAAAAGGCAAAATGAGTAAAAAGCCAAGAGGAAGCTATGGATGGGTTGTTGGGGCTTAATTAATGGGCCTCATCATGGAGAGACTGGGAACTGATTATATTAATGGTCTGTTACTGAATAACAAGTCACTCCTAAATAAGCCGCTTAAAGCACAAACACCCGTCGTTTCCGTTTCTGTAGGTCAGGGATCTGGGGTCCCTCAGGAGGCCGCGGATCAGGACGCCGGCAGAGCCTGCGAAAGCTCCTGCAGGGCGGGTCCCCTCCAGGCAGGTCCCCCGAGGCCTGGGGAGCCGCAGCCCTCACTGCTGCTGGCCTCTTGACGGTCAAGACGCTCACGGGCCACGCGGC